>VZSC01015427.1:72494-133306 GCA_013398225.1 Steatornis caripensis
ACCTGAACATGAGGAGGAACTTCTTTACTGTGAGGGTGACAGAGCACTGGAACAGGCTGCCCAGAGAGGTTGTGGAGTCTCCTTCTCTGGAGATATTCAAAACCCGCCTGGATGCATTCCTGTGCAACCTACTCTAGGCTAACCTGCTTTAGCAGGGGGGTTGGACTAGATGATCTCTAGAGGTCCCTTCCAACCCCTACCATTCTATGATTCTATGATTCTATGAAACAGTCGCCCTGCTGGGAAATTCAAGGACAGTTTTTTTCATTGCCCGGGTGCCCAGCTGTCAAAGCAGCGTGCACTTCAGCTAGGACCACTGGAGGTGAAACATATAAGGAACCTGGCCTTACATTGGCCTGCACAACATCCACTCCTGGGAAGATGGTTAGGGGTCTGCAATATCCCCTCTGGAGTTTGCTCTGAGTCTCCCTTCACGCAGCCGTGAAGCCATAGCCATGAGAATACTGCGTGACGAGATCAATTATATCCTTATGCACCTTCTGGCAGTTTGCCTTCACAAAACCACCGAGGTATGGACAGGTGTATCCTGGTATATAGCCTGCCGGGAGTCCCATGTCCTCCTTTCCATACTGAAAGAACAAGTATAGGATTGCTGCTTTGGAAAAGCCACCTGCAACATCCACCACTGTGCGGAGATTGCTGCTCAATGGCAAATGAAGTTATGGGTAAATTCATGCCACAACTAGTGCCACAGAAAAGGGGAAGAACTGCAGAGAGCCTACTACAAGGCTAGGGATGAGAACAGCCCCGGGAATGAGGTAAGGATGTGGGGAGGCAATTCTGCCTCAGGTCTGAGGCGCTCCACACAGCACCTGGGCCCAGCTCTGCAGATAGCCCCGGGATGGGTGAGTGGTCCAGCTGGCACATCTGCAGGGTCATAGCCCTTCTTCTGACACAGCCACACCAAAACCCCAGCAGAGGCCTCCAGCAGCCATAGCCAAGCCTCCGGCTTGGCTCGGTTGCCCACTTGTTAGGAGCAATATGGCTTCCAACTGTCTTGCAAGGGTCATATAGACTGCACAGAGTAAATAATGTCCTGGTTGTTACTGAGAAGGTCTGGACAGAGTTTCGTTTGGAGGAGATCTCCTGAAAACCAAATGCTTGAGCAGTGGGCTGCATCTGGAGTGTTAATGTGCTCGGGAAGCCCCTGAGCAGTCACAACCCAGGCAATTCTTAGGACTCTTGGCACCAAGAACTTGACTGCCAGATCTTAGCTCTGTCCCACCTTGTGCAACACCATGAGTGTGTAGCCATAGCTGCCCGCCACACCTCCTCAGTGCACCAGAGAGGAGTTATGCAGGCTGGGCTCACCACTCTGAGCCTGAGGGCTCTGTCTAGTAGTCCCATCTGTGGGACACTAGCCTCTGAGCCAGGCAGCTGAGCTGGCGGTTGTGGGCCACGTTGGTACAGGACAGCATGAAAAATAAGAACAGGGCCCAAGGGATGACCATCAGGCTATTTATTTCCTGGATTTTCCACCTCTTTCTTTGATTTTCTTTCGGTAGGGTAAAGTGTACTGGCTGTTTTTTTATAGATGATGGTAACAGATCCATTTTACCAAGAAGATGGATGGATAGCTCATAATCTGGATTTGAGATCTGACACGGTAAATCAGAAGGGGCTAGTGGCTGCAATTTTTTCTTTACTGCACTTCTGCGGACCCCAAGTAAGTGCTAAAAGTGCAGACTATATTTCTTAGTTATTTTTAAGGGGTTGGCCTCATTACATTTTTATGCTTTCTGTTTTTCTGCAGTAACCTATCCCAGCCATAAAACAGCGATGGTCTGGGCACATTTAATCTGGGGGGATTCCACATGGCTGTTGTAATCGAGAGTGACCAGTCTTTCGGCGTGTGGTCTCTGCTTAATCTGAGCTCGCCCAAATAAAGAAGCGATATGAAAATACCTCTATATCTGTGGATTCCCCAGTGAGGAAGTCTGGAACTTTTGTAAAAGTTTTATTTTATTTGTAGTCATTAATGGCACAAGGCTATTAAATGTGGGCTGTTTTTCAGGTTTACCCCTTGCGAATAACCTCTCTGCAGGAAACCATTACAATTTTCTTGCATTTGAGAAGAGAAGTTTTTGCATTTGAAAACTGCAAGGTAGTTTTGCCCTTTACAACATCTGCTTGTTATTTTGATTTAGGGGGCCTTGGGCAAAGTCTCAGTTCACTCACTGTCTTGAATCTAGTCTATGCAAAAAGCGAGTGAGGTTCATGATAGGTGCCCTGAATTTAACAGGTCTGAGCTTGGTGGAAGCAGCCTCTAGAGATTTTCGGAGCTCCTGGTACAGAGGAAAGAAGTCTGCCTGTGGCCCTCTGTGTTCGATAACAGCGTAGGTGGTGTAATCACTCCCTTTTCTTTCTGCTCACCCGTAGCAGCCTACCACAGCACCATGGGCAGTAGGAAGCTGAGGGCTGCAGGGGGTTGGATAGCCGATGTATCTGCACCTCCAGGGGTTGGGCTCAGAGGACGTAAGAAGTGCAGGCATATCAGGTATAGGGTAAGTGTGAGAATGACCCTTTGAGGCAGGTTGTTTGATCAACCATACCCCTGATCTGATGGCAGCTGGGGTGACCTAAGGGCTTGCACTGTGGTGGTGGCCTTCAGCAGCGACCTCACCAAACCGTGTGGGCACAGCCTCAACCTCCTGGGGCCTCTGCTGCGAGCATAGTGGAAGGTAACAATGCTTCCCTACCTTACAGGGACATTGCACTTGTGTTTATAATGTTTTCTACAATGGCAGAGAAGTAATTATCTAAGTAAGGGAAACTAAGTACCTAACATAAGTAGATGAATCTCCTCATTTGCTTCGCCTCATCTCTATCTGGACTAACTCCAATCACCAATCGCAATTCTCCCTCTCCTTAAAAAATCAATAATCCACTAAATCATTTTCTTTTTCAACTCCAAACGTGAACATTTTATTGCACAATGACATCTACCTCAAATCCAGGCAATCTTTTACCCTGAATGACCATAAATTTTAGGGGCCAATATTTGGTGATGTAGAGAAGAGCGTAAATGACTTACGTTAGGTATTTTGGTCTACAGATTCTGAAAAACACTGATAAACTTGAAAGAAATATTCTGTCAAATGCAGCACAGCGCATACACTGATATGGCATAAACACACCATTTACTCTTCCTGGAAATATGATGTGACAGTTTACTAGTCTAGCATAAGGTCTCTTCACATAACCGGTCAGCCCTCACCATATGGGAGTCACCTGCCCGTATCTTAATTACATCTTATAGTCTGGCACCAGAGCCACCCTCACTGTGCGTCAGTAAGCAGCCCATTTTCTAATGCTGTCAGACCTTATCTATAGAAAGGAGAGGAAGTGGTGGAAAGGAAATTGTTGTGTTCTAGCAGAAAGGCCAGAAAACAGTGATGGGGGCTTGCGGGATTGCTGCTGGCAGGTTTCCAGCGCTCAGGGTGGACGTGCCTTGGTACGTTCCCGCCATGCCACGAGGTGGGGTAGGGTGGGAGACGACATCATCGGTGTGAGCGCCAGAAATGCATCAGGACTTGCAAGCTTGGGCTGGGTTGTCATCTGCCTCTGCGTGGCCACCACAGATGGTTAAGGCAGAGCGATCTGAGGATCGCTGCAGGACCGCCATGACTAAAGGTTTAAACTTAGCAGCACTGATCACTGCCAGCGTTGGTCTTGCGGCCCACCTAAAGGCTGAATGAAGCGTTCTTCCTATAGGCTATGTGACACATCAGGGCAATGGCTTGTTTGCATTTTCATCCGTTTCCTTATGCGAAGTTGACAAGTTTATTGAGTCAAATTGTGAAGCTTTTGTTCAGAGTGGTGGTGTCTCTACTTGACTTGAGGGGAGCTTTGCCAGAGTAAATTCTGAATGAAAAAGGAGGCAGGCCTTCAGATTTGATGTAGTGTTTTAACTGACGTTTTAAGTGGAAGCACATTTGCAATGAGACTCTGACTGAAAGAAAGTTTTTGTGTTAAATATAGCAATTTGGGATTCAAAAGAAGTTGCAGAATTCTTGCCTTCTGTGCTGAATCTTATCCCATACAGGAATCCTTCAGATAGATAGACTTTGACTAGTAGAGCGGGTGAGATTAATAATGATTTGAATAATTTATACCACTGAAATATTTTTGTGAGGGATTTGCACTTCGTACAGATGTTTCAGTTGGACTTTAAACCACTATGCCTAACAATTTTAAATACAGGATTAGAAACGCTTAAACTTATAACAAGTATGTAATACTTTTTCATGCTATTTGCCCATTACTAGACATCCAGAATAATAAAAGCTGATCAGGGCATAAGGCCTCCTTTCATAAGATCTCCTGCGCAAATATCTTATGAAAACAAAGGCATAATGAAGGTACTATTATTTTCTCTTCACATTACTTGCACATGCAACAGAGATGGAAAGGAGGAACATTTTACCAAATAAGGAGAAAAAGAAAGCTTTTAAGTGGGTCCCAAGTGTGTTTCTTTTCCAAATGGAGCTTATTTGACACTGTATTAACACAGAAACAGAGAGCAAAGGTGGGATCTCGGGGGCAACCCTGCCTCTAGGCACATCTCAAATTAGAACAGCCACATTACAGCTTCGCGGCTATGTGTACAGCAGCAGGGGTGGAAGACGTGGCACCTGCAAAGACTTGGCCTAGAAAGGTGAGGAGAAAGCCTGAGCCAACTGCTGGCGCCGTGCAGTGCCCACCGATAACCCACTTGGTAGCACCACGTCAGTGCTCTGGGTCCCACAGTCTTGTTCGAGGCCTCCCACTCTTGGCAGACGGCCACTGCCTGCGTCCTCACATGCGTGTTGTGTCCACATCTTATTGCCCATCAGATCTTTGAAAGAGGGGCAGAGTTCTTTTTTTTCTGTTACGGAGGTGTAGTGTCTCGTCATGTAATGCCGTGGTTCTCATTAGCGCTTACAAATCCAGCTGCAATATGAATAAATCTTCCTGCTGCTGTCAATGAGAGTGCTAGCACTGAATCTGGGGTCAAAAAGGTAAAGGTGAGATGTGGGCTGCGTAAATGATGCTTTAGACATCAGAAAAGACCTAGACGTACGACCTCTCCCGTATCCCTGCGAGAGAGCCCTTGTCCCTTGCCATGTCTTGGAGGGGAGCGGGGGGACTGGTAGGACAACGTGAAAGAGCTGAGCGAAAACGAGCAAACGTCATTAAAATTATTCAGTGGACCTCAGTAAAAATGTACTGAGCAGTCCTCCCTGAGAGAGAGACATTTTTCACACTGTAATGGCCACATGGCTCCCTAAATGGAAGAAGGAAGGTCATTTACTTCACAGGAAAAAAAGAAGTCTATGAGATCATTTATAACATTACTCACAACCATTATCTATCCCAAATCATTCTTATGCCTTGTCTGTGATATTGGCTGCCTTGCAGTGCTCTGAGTCTCTTAACATAAAACCCTTTCTTATTCCTTAATGGCATACCAGCTGAAATATTTAAAGCATTTGCAGACAAATGCATCTAATTGTATCCCAGATGCAGGAAGGCCCCAGGGAACGCTAACTGCTGCCACAGTCGCGTTTACCTGCCCTGGTGGAGGCTGGTGTTTCAGTAAAAACCCTGTCAAATACAGGTTGGATAATAAGAAAATGCTTTTCCACAAATAGAACATATTTAGGCTCACAGCCAGCACTGGCACACTCCTCCAAGTGCTGAAAGTTCCCTGAGCTCTCCCACAGTCCACCAGCTCACTGCACCCTGGTGAAAGGGCTTTGCTGGCTGATGGACGACGAGCAGCCCCTTGGACCAAGGTCCGAAGAAAGGAGGGGGCTGTGGGCTGGGTTGTGCTGCAAGAGGCTTCCGCATTCACAACTGGCCCCCAGTGTGTGATTGAATACAGGTGAAGAAAGACAGACCTGAAAACTCACTCAGGAAGGTCAGGCAATAAAAGAAGACCAGGTCCTTGTTGCCCTTGAGCCACGCAGTTCCTTGCTTGATTTGTACTCCAGTCCCGTATCCCATTCCCACACGAGACCAGTCTCGATCCTGATGTGTGTGGCAATGGCTTTTCATGAGTGATGCTAGCAGAATTCTCCGGGCTCCAGCCTATCGTCATGGCTGACCTAGTGAATGTCTTGAGTAGTTTCTTGTCTGCACACGGTTTTTAGTGGTTGGACTACCAATTACAGAATGACACATAGTCCAGTATGTGAGGGGCTGATAAGGATCATTCACCATCTCCTGAATAATTTTTTTTTTCACTCACTGCCTTTATTTGTCTGTGACTCCTACCTTGCAATTTCCAAAAACATTTGTTCTGACTCTGAGTCCATGCTGCAGGACTGACATATTGCAGGGCCCTGGGGGAGTAGCTGGGGCCTCCCACAGAATCATCATCTTGTTTTCTTCAAGGATCTGGTGCAGTTTCTTCCTCTGACTGGGGCTAGCGAGTGGGTCCTATTTACCATTGCCAGGAATGGGAGAAATGGTGATGTGCCTGTGTGAGGCAGGGCATCCAAAAAGAAAAATGCTCTTTGGTGTGTCCCGGAGCTGAAGAAGTTGCAGGTATTGCTCATGATCTCTGCAAACAGCCTGTGAACCCTGCTCATTCTCTAGCAGGGTTTAAAATGACCACTGCATTAGTAAGACATTATTTGAATAGCAGACAACTGTGGAAACATTTGGCAAGAAAACGTGGGAGATAACAAAGCAGTTGCAACCTTTGGCTGCCACAAAGTGGAGTGTTTGGAAATCCTGCCCAGAAAGTTCTGAAGGGAAAACGTTATGTGTGGTGCCCCAGATTATTTCATATGAGACATTAATAATTTTGCTGTAATGACTATCGCTTTTCCTGTGCTACTGACAGTGCCATAAACTGATACAAGGACAAAAAGAAATTGTCTTGCCCAGCTCTTATGACTGAAAAATCATGCCCTACTCTCCAGAGTAAAAGTGATTGAACGATCTACTCTAAGAAACATTACTGCAACTATGTAGTGGCAACCATCTCAGATCTCTGCAGTGCAGCCTCAATTAAAAAAATAAATGGAGACATAGGTGGAGAGCAGCTGAGAACACTGTGAACGAGCATGAGTGAGTCCTAAACCCGGGTTAAGACTCAAATCCAAAGGAGATGGTGAGGCGGGGAACACGTTGTCCTCATTATCTACCAGTGGTTGCACATCTGCACTAGAAGTCAACAAAAGCGCATTTTTTGTACGATTGTACATTGTGTAATAAGACAAGAATAAAACTAATTCACATTTATCTAGAATTTCTCAGAATGGTTGTAGTCCCTGTAGACATAGCTGACTTTATAAAATGTGAATGTCTGAGTCACACCAGCAGATTGTACATGGCAGGGAAACTAATCTGTTGTAATAGAAATGTTTACAAGCCCAGTAACCCCTCTCCCTCCACCCTCCTCTGCTTTAAAAAGCCACGTAAGGCCATGGATCAAAGCGATGCAGCGGCAGCATGCTGAACACTGAAACAATAACAGCCTTGACTTCCCCAGACATTAATAGTACAAGTTACCAGAGGATTTTTGCATTCACTGAAGAAGGAGGCAGTGTAATCATATACATCAAAGACTGGAAGTGGAGCTGTAATACCACCAACTCTTACCACTAAAATATTGCTAAACATGATGAAACACGGTTCAGTGGAAATATCAGAAGCTGACTACCCAGTGGGATCAAAAAAGCAGCAAACAGTTCAGAAATGTGTACTCAGTTAATGCTTACCAGATGCAATCAATTTAGAGTAATAGTCAGTTCCAGTCCTTAATTCATATCTTTATGAAATGAGTACAGATACACTCCTCTTATGTCTAACAGATTTCCTGCCTCTATTTTTTTCTTTCTTTTCCAAGCAACACACCACCTTCAGTTTCTTGAACTCTTCATCACTCCCTAAGAAAGCTGGACGTTCCTTCCAGATGACAGCAAATTTACTATTGCTTCCTGAACAGATCTCAGGTTTGGTAAGGGTACATGTGATGACACAACACATTCAGGGTTTTGTAAGACATGTGACTTCACTGCGCATGACACTGTGAAAATAAATGAGAAGAGCAAAGTAAGAAGAGCCCATACTGAACAGATTAAATGTCGCCTGCAAATGAGAAATTGTCACCCTGGGGGATGTTCCTCGCAGGTTCCCATGGGGTTCTTTTCTGGTCCTCACGGAAGACGCAGAGATAACAAAAAACTGGTGAAGAAGCATTAGGGATAGGTCAGCTAGAAAAATTGATCTGGATCGCTTGTTAAACGAAGGTCAGTTGAACAGCATACGTTTTGACAGCCAAGTGAAAGACGGTGAAGCTAGGGATAAATAAAGGCAGCTTACCTAAGGAATGGGGGGTTTATTCTAGAAAGTGGTGGTTTAGCAGAGGATTTAGGTGAATAGGCTGGCAACCAAGCTTATGGGAGCTCTCAGGATAATTCATAGCATAAAGGCCGGTTTGAATCTCAAAGAAGAGCAATGATATATTTAGCTGCCCTACTAACGTGCTGGAGAAAGCTCAGACAAAAGCAACACGAGTGATCAGAGGTCTAGTAAATGTGAACTTGGGGGAAAAATTGGAAGATGAGACTGTGTCTAGTCTGGAGAAGAGAAGAGAAGACAACAGCCTTCAAATACATAACAGGTAGCTGCAACGGAGACTGTAGTAAAGTGGTGTCCACATCTGCTGGCAGTAGCATGACAAGGAACTTAACTTGCAGCAAGGAAGATTTACCTTAGCCATCAGAAACACTTTTGAATGATAAGGACCACTGAGCACTGGAACATATTGCAGATTCCTATAGGATTAAGAACTGGTTAGGCTGGTGGCTTCCAATCTTTATTTTGCACCAAACCTCAACCTGAGAAAACTGGCAAGGTTCTGCCTCCCATTGTTAAATGGCAAAATTGTTTTGTCTTAAAACAAAGAGCCTTAAAGGCTTTTGAATACTGGAAATAATGATGGTGGTGATGGTGATGATGATGACACACACAAAAGACATAGCGCAGGGAATGCACCGGCTCTATTAAACCCAAATGAAAAGTCAGCTTGGGAGTTAGCCACCTTTTGTAATGGTCTTCAGGAGTGGGAGGGTGCTGGTGTGTTCATGAGCTGATATGGTGGTAGAAACTGGGAGGCTGTGCAAGAGTCGTCACTGCAGACAGTTGCAATGAGTCAGTCTTAAAGCAAGCAAGAAATAACTGGGTTTTGGGATGAGTGCAGATGAAGGGGAAGTAAGGACACTTGTGGGTGGTCATGGGATTATTGACACGACACAGGGTTGGGAGCAGAGAGGACCGACGTGAAGGGTGTGAGAGGATAATAAGGCAGAGGACACAGCCGGGGGCATTTGCTGATGCGTTGCAGTGGCTTTTTCTTCTCCCTTCCTCCACAGCTGCAGTAACCCCATGGTGCTGTACCTCGCTGGGAGGACACCTAACAGAATTGGCCACGCACCTCCGAGAGACTGACCCAGTCTCAAGGTGATGGTACTCAATCAGGCCTTTTTATGACTCCAAGTACCTACTGAGCACCTTTGTCAGATATATTGCCCTTGCCAGGCAAAAAGCGATGCAGATCTGCTGACGAAGGGGAGCATCTTTCTGTTTTCTGTGCTTCTTGTACTGTTTAAACTGCGCCAGTCACAAGCCTAAAGGAACGTGGACTGATGTAAATATGCATGTGAAAAGGGGGAGGTCCTGCTCTGCTGGCCACTGAGGGGCTGTGCAGGTGGTGCCCTCAATTATCCCTTTCCCAAGATCCCGAGGACACGTCCTCAGGTTACGTCACTCCTACCGCTCTGACTGAAATCCCTTATTGCTCATGTTTGGGAACTAGAGTCACGATCTCAAATGTTGTCATATTACGTGGGTAGAGAAATGCCAGGCCTCCCACTACATATGTGTGGGTAGCACCTTTTCTGTGATTAGCTCAGAGTACTTTCTAATAGGAGTTAACCTTTGTGACATCCTTGAGGGACTAGCCCATTGTGATTAATCTTAATACCTCTGTCTTACAAATAGGAAAATCAGTACCAAAACTTGCTCAACATCATCCTTTAAATCATTGCTTGAGCCTGGAAAAGAGTATGCTGGGGGTGTTTTTTGTTGGTTCCCCCCTCACCCCCAATGAGTTGCTCTAGTGATTAAAATGCACTGCTAGATATAGGGAAGAAGCCGATCTGGAAATGCAACTCCTTAACAGTGACTGCACATTAAAGAAGGTGTTACTGCTATCATAAGCCCTGCCTGGATGGATCCGTACATCCTCTCAGCTCCTGGCTCAACGAGGACTTGAAACGTATCTGGCTGAAGTCACACGGCTCCAGCGCTGCCCCTGCACCGTGTATTCTGTAATTCCTCTTGGAGGGAGCCTCAGCCCATGCTCAGCACCCCGAGATTAAGAAATGCTCAGAAGTGTAAAAACACAAATCACAAAACAAACTCGGTGAAGTCTGAAGAGAAGTTTTTGAACACCTCGACGTGGACGGTAAACCACAACAACAGTTAACAGGAAAATCAGCACCACAAACGAAAACCCAGTACTCCATTTGAAACTAGATTCATTTAATAAACTATAAGAAATTGCTCAGCAATGAAAAACTCCAGCACCACCACCCTGACCACATAAGATACATGAGAATAAACAGACTTGTGGGCACACCTCAAGCAAGCTTAAAACAGCAAGCCTCTTCCAAAACAGTCGCCACGCTAGCAAGGTGATCTCACTGTCTGGTAGAAATAACGCTCGTGAGCCAACTGTAATCAATCAATTTCACAGGAGTGCTCGCTATGTATAAAATTTGACGTTGGTAAAACATACAGGATGTTTGTGCCAGACCGCTATCTTCTGACCTCAATGAGCAAACACACTGAAAATATTTCTCATGGAAACTGGTTTTAGGTTACAGATCAGGTAATAACTTGGGAACTTCAGCAAAGGACAAATCGTAGCTCAGCAAAGCCTCCAGAAAACACTTGCAGTGATGTTTTTGATTTGGTAGCGAAAACCCACTTGGGGTCTGCTTTTGCAGAGGGGTCCAGGTTTTATTCTTGTTGGTGCCCTGGGAAAACAACTTTGGAAGGTGGGCAATCTGTGTTGGAGAGGCAGGTCATGAAGGGGATGAAGGTCTGCTTGATGCAGCGGGCAGTGGGTACCCAGAAACCCCTTTCTAATGCTCGGGCACAGGACCAGTTGGTTGAGCAGGGGAAGCATCTAACTTCTCTGATCATGAGCAAGGCTGTATATATAGACACACAAGTGTCATATCAGCAAATGGTAAATTACATTTCTTACTCATTGTGTGAGAACTGATTTTTCCATTATTTGTGTCAAGCAGTTGATGGGTGGAAGTGGAAAGTCAATTAAAAGTACACAAATCAGATCTTTTACCATCATTTGCTATTAATAAAAAAACCCAAACTCAACGGCTTCAAATATGCTCGCCGTTTTGTGGGGAAGGTTGAATAAACGAGGCATCAAAACAAGTTTTGTACTTACATCTAACGGACTTATTAAATAAGGGAAGTAGTGACTGCAGTTAATGAACGGGCTGTTTCTGGCCACGGCGAAATAGATATTCAAAGATGTGTAAGTTCTTAAAGATGCAGATGAGCGCTCTGTGGCGTTTCTCAAAGAATCTCACTGGAAATCAGTGACAGTTCTGTGGAGTGGGAACGCTACCTTCTTGAGTTGCAGTTTGGAAAATCTCACCCACATCCTTCATGAGTGTGTCTTGACCTTGCCCACCTGTTTCTAGTCACAGGCTGGAAGAGGAAATGAGCTTTGCTGCTTCTTCCACTCCCGACTGATTTCTTAACCGTGAATGAACGGGTCCAAATGAAGAAAGTGCTCTTTTCACACCCATTAGCTAAACTGAAACCAAAAGTCACTACGCAAAACACTTTTCTGCATAACAGAAACCAAAAGTCTTTTGCATTTAAAAAAGGGTAAATGCCCAACAGAAAAAATATTGATAAAGTGATACATGATGTTTCAAACCGATCTTGAGAGCTAAGATGTTTTCCTCTTTTTGCCTGTGACTTTGCAGCTTGACTTGAAAGCCACCGTTATCAAACTGGCAAATCAAGGGCAGCAATGGCTGGAGCTAAAGAAAAAGGTTTGTCTGAAGTCTCTTACTTCTCCGTGTAACCTCTTCCGCTGGGCAGAGTGGCTGGTCTCCTCCCAAAAGAGGGGCATGATGGCGCTAGGCCTTCTCCCTATGTACAAGATGTAGCAAAGAGTGCAGATGGAAACGTTAAAAAGGACCAGAAACGGAGAAAAAGTGCACCGTGAGGTGCTGGGAGGCTGGGTGACTTGTCCAAGGCCACACAGAGATTTGTGGCAGCAGGTGAACCAGTCGCTGGCGCCTGTGAAGGGCGTGTGCTGATTTCAGTGCCTCTTCCTGCAGCGGCTGCCAAGGGAATAATATGTGGATTAGCAACTGTCACCTAAGTGTCCCTTCACAATGACATTACCGTTCATCAGGTCCTGGTAAAGCACGTCCGCAAGTGTCTCGGCAGGGAAAAAAGATGATCTTTGGTGCTAAATGACATTCTGCTGTATTTTGCACTATGCAGGAGGTATCAGAACATCCAGCAAAAAGTGATGCAAAGGCAAGTCGCCTAGCAATACCACCAGGACACATTTGATACCTAGCCAAACCCATTCCTCTCAGATTATTGACCAATTCAGCCCAAACCAGGCACAAACAAGCTGCTGGACCGCATCGGCATGTGCAAGATTGGTGCTTAACATGGTGGACAACTTAGTCTTCACGGTGGCAGTCATTTGGCAGAAGATACTGTAAACTACTGTTTCTCGTGGTAGCCTGTTAGGAAGGATTCTCTATTTTGACAGCAGCTGTGCTACCAAGAGGGGACACTATGATCTTGGTGTAAGCACAGACTACAAGTAAATAGCCCTAAAGGAGTTTTACCGTGTTCAGAATGCTTGTTAGCATAACTGCTCCTGGGCAGTTATTATCATCAGGAGCCATTTGCTGCCTTTGCTAAGACCACAGACGTAGGTAGCACTCCAACCAAATTCCTGCATCTTTGTTGCAGAAATTCCCTGAGTCTCGCTGTATCTTCCCAGCACAAACTCCACAGCATGAAGGCTGGGGACTGGACAGACCCTATAGGTGAACTTTACAAAACAGTGAGCGTCAGGCATTATTTAAATTCTACCAGGTTTGGGAAGGGAAAACGGAGGACAGAAGAAAACACTATATCCTTTTCCCCGGAGAGGTAAGGCAGTGCCTATGAATGGAAAACGATGGGTTTTCTTTTGCAGGATGCATAAATCCAGACTCCCTTCCCTTACTCCCCACACCCTCCTGGGAGCTTCTGCCGAATTGTGGCTCCCTTGTCATGGCCCTCAGAGCGGTGTGTGGCTTTCAGCCACAGTGTTTCTAGCTCTCTTTGGAATACAAACTTTGGGCTTCATTCAAGAAAGCACTTAGGCATGTGTAATTCCTTAAATTTCAATGTGACTATTCATGAGCATAGAGTTAGCACATATTTAATTGCCTTCCTGAATACGGGCCAAAATAGAGAGTATCCTAGGAGTGCATGGGAAAGAGACTTAGCTTTCATTGCTTTAATAGAGAGAGATGCTCCGCTTAGAAGCGTTTGCAAATGGTTTTGGAAGGTTTGGGACTTCTTGCTAGCACATCTCTAGAGGGTAAAGCAGGCAACCAACCCTACTGCAAATGAGATGAGGATCGCCTGTGTCTGCACCACCCCAAGGGAGAGGACTCATATGAGAATTGATACTTTTTCTCATTTTTTTTATGGCTGCCTGACAAGTGCTCGGCTTCAATGTTCTCCCCATGCATTTGTGAATTGATCAATTTTTATTAATGTCCTTTGGGAAAGAGCTCTGGATTTAGAGTATTCAATTGTGCAGGTAAAAATGGAGGAGAAAACTTTTAAAGTGTCTCATTTTTAAGACTCTGCTTTCCATTTTAAAAATAACTGGAGGGTGATAGGAGAAAAACATGCTTTTTATGTTAACTCTGACGTGGTAAGAAACTGAAGGTTCAACACAGTAACGAAGGCACGTTTAATTAGTCTAACTCAAATTGCCACCCAGATCCCACAGACCCTCACTGCTTTCAACTGAAATTGTTACTGAATGTGATGACCTCCCCGCAAATCTTCAGTATTTACAACCAGTTCTTGACCAAATAGTGTAGATACCCTCTTCACTTTTCAAAACCAGCTCTAAAACATGATGTGGGTCAGTGAGCAGCAGCAGTTTTCAGTTTTAAGTAGTTAGTATCTGAAACTGTGCTAGAATTTCAAAAATGAAGCCCAAGACCCAAGGCTTTTCAGTTTTAAATAGTTAATATCTGAAACTGTGCTGGAATTTCAAAAATGAAGCCCAAGACCCACGTTCATTTATCCATGTGTGGGTAATTATGGGGGAGACCGCCACACCTGTGATGAGATTCATCTTATCTTAAAATAGGTGTCTCTTAGACATCTATTAGGTGGGTAATTGAGGCTGAGAAATCACCGTTTACTTGTCAGACCCCAATTTGCAACACTGGCAGCTAGCGAGGAAAACCTGCTTTCCTCACGGTCGCTTCTAGCGGTAGCTTGGCCTACAACAGCCGTGACCCATATATGCACCAAGCTGGCCGAGCTGCGCTGCAGATGAGCGCACTGACCGCTGCTGCAGGCTTAGAGGGTTTGGGGTTGAGTCATGTGTGGGTGGGGGTAAGGCTTTCTCCTTCGCAACCAATGTTATTTTCACTGACTGCCTGGGCAAGATCGGGGAGGAAGGAGGTTAATCAAACAGCACGTGTGTGTGTCCTGCTTGTGGCAGCATCGGATGCGACTGCTCAGCACGCTGGGAGGTGAGGGGCTACTGAAGCTTGGAGAGGGCACGTGGACGGTGCCTTGGTAGCATGAGGCCCCTGGGGTGTGGAATAGCCCCCTTGTTGTAGAGAGAGGCACGGCTGAGCCCTGGGATGGGGCTGCTCCTTGCCTACAGCACTGCAGAGTGGCGGGGACAACGGAGAACGGCTGGGACGTGCTGGGGGCTTGGCTCAGTGCCCGTGTGCTGCCATCTCTCCTTCTACCCTCTGCAACTGAGCTGCTGTTCATGGCGTAAATGCTCCTTCGCCTATAGGATCTTGGGCCATTCCCAGTTTTGCAACGGGCAGAGCTGTTTTGAGCCATAGGGTGAAAGCAGATTAAGCCGTGGTCCTTCCCCGCTGTGTAGGAAATGGGGTCAGTATGCACAGGAGCACGTGGCTGATGATGCTACCCAGCAGAGTACATCGCTGGTATTGCAATCTGCTTCTGTGCCCGAGGTGACGTGTGAATGTCTCCCCGATGCAGGTGAGAGAAGTGCTTTTGAAAGACATACGAGAGAACTCCAAAGATAATTTCTACTTCAGCTGTTCCTGAGGAGGATGGCCCAGGAAAGGCAAAACACGAAGGGATACTCACATTCACACACAAGTACATTTTTGTATGTCGTACGTGGGGATGGTGAGCATGAACGGAAACAGGCAACAGAACGTTTGCCCAGGACAAATGCAATTCCGAAGCAAGACTGGGCTGTACAAAGCAGACGGACTATAACTGAAAGGACGGTTTTAAAATTGGCAAGCGCTGACCGTTCACTTTTTGTTTTTTAAAAACCTTATTTCTAAATACAAGGCCATGCTTATAGTGGCATCTAGTGGCTGTTGTGTTTACGGAGCCCTCCTCCCCAACACGGCTGCGAGCGCAGGACCTGGAGAGACCTGCAGCAGCAGTTGTTTGCCTTTTTGTCCAAGAGTGACTTTCCAGCAGCATTTTGCTTGTGCATACTTTTTTTCCCTTAGAGTATTGTCTAATGGATCAGTGCCAAGGTCAACACTGAAGCCGAGGGAGTCCCAGACTTTAGGGTCAACGTTGGGTTAGAGCACCTTACACATGGGTGGAGTTGGGGACTCAAGTCTTCATTTTATTTCAGAATTGTAGAAAATGAATTTGAAAAGGTAAAAATTTAGGGTGGTTCAGTTGAGAAAAGCTAGAGATACCTCAAACCCGCGTTCCCACGTCATGTGACCTTTTAATATTTCAGCAAACGAGGAATGCGCACACACAGGTTTACCAAAGGACAAGCGAGCCGGGTTCTGGCTGTGCCTCCCTTTGTGCCGGCTGGTGCTCACCTCATGGGACAGCATCAGCGCGTTTGCTGAGAGACAGGCCAAGCTTTCTCCTGCCGGCGAGTACCCTAAATAGGGGGACACTGACAGCCAGGTTGCTGATAAAATGACCCAGTAAGCACTCTTCCTCTCAGGAGAGTGGCAGGAGAGAGCTTTCCCAGAGAACGGCGAGGAAAAAGAGGGAGGTCAGTGCTGATGGCAGCTGAGACGCTGCTGCCTGCCTCCTCCTCCTTCCCTTCACTTGCAGCCACCTGACATGGAGGAGAAACACTCCTGTTGCTCCTTTTAGCTGTCTGCTGGCCTTGCCTTGCCAGTGCAGGCTTCCCCGTCCTCTTCTCACGGCTTCACCAGTGACCCCAGCTCCCCCTGCTCCCATCACCCCGGCTCTCCTCCAGCCCATCAATGCCCATGTGCTGCCGGCTCTCCGTGAGAGCCTCCAGCCCAGTTCCTCGCTGCTCGCAGCTTTTAGCAGCTCTGCTCCCTGCTCCCCCCCCACCTCTCTCTCCTTCCCATGCTGTGGACGCTACTGATGGAAATCTTCGTGTGATGCTGAGATTTTCTAGTGCAGACTCCCCCTCTCTTTTTATCTGCCATTGCGCTAGCCAGTCTCTCCACCTTCTTTGAGTCCCACACCAGGAATTTCAGCTCGTTTTCACCCATTTTGGCCTTTGCCTTTCTCTTCCTCCACCACATTCCCTGTCGCCCCTTTCTGCAGAGCCCAGCAGGTTTTGCTAAGAAAAACAGTGAGCTCTGCAGTGACCTATCTCTTCCGTTTGACCCACTCTTTCCTTTAGTCATAAGCACAGCTTTGACTAACAACATTATTCTGGGGACTACGACATCTCCTTCTGTGAAGTTCAGACACAACGGCCATGCTTCCGCTACAAAACAGGCCATGGCAAAGGGCCTGAGCAGTGGCATGTCGCTGTCCGTACGGTTAATTAGCAAGGTCCTGGCACACTAGCGCTCTCGCATCAGTGCTGAGACATAGCTCGGGACTACTCCTAACAAGCTGCAGCAGCTGGATGGGGTTACCTGTATGGTGTGAGAGGGTGGATGTCAGACCTAAAAAGCAGTCTCATGCCCATTTTATTTACTAAGGTAGTTGCAATCAGCACGATCGAAACCGTTGGGACGAACGACTCATCGGCCAGAAGTCCTCACTGAATAGCACTCTGGTCCCTCCCTCTCAGCAAGCGAGGGATGAGCCCCAGGAGCTGTACTGGCATCGCTGTGCCCCCGCCGTGAGACCTGCCCTTCCTTGCCGTGCCTATGGGACAGGTGTAACAGATTTGGGGAAGCGCTGAGATAAACTCGTGGCAGAAAGACCCACCAAAGGAGCTTCAGACCCTTCATGCTTTCTTCAGACATCCCCGAGCCCTAGGTAACTGTGAGGTGCGGGGAGCTACTGGGAGAGCAGGATCACTTCATACCTGCTCTGCTTCTGCCATGGCTCCTTAAGCATCCCCCACTGGCTGCTCTCAGGGACGGGCTAGATACGCCCTTGGTGTCTATTCCTCTCTGCTTGCCCTGTACGCAGTGACAAAAGCAAGTTCAAGGGCCAGAGCTCTAAGGGTGGTGTTCTCTTCAGTGTGAGGACAGCTAGATTTAAATACTGAATTGCTGTGTTAAAGCAATTCAGGCAACAGCACGGGGGAAGACCTAGAGAGCTCACGCTCTAGAAAAACCCAAGGGAGTTTTTTTCTTATGTGCGTACCTTATATTGAAATGTATGAAATACTGTAGCTAATGAGTCCCATTTACCTGAGATGTTAATACATCCACATCCTGTACCCCTTTATCTTTTGACATTTTAGAACCACTTTTTTTTTTTTATGGAAGTGATAGTTTTCTTGAGTATGTTGTCTTGAATTCATTTAAACACCTAAAAGCTTAGCTATAGTCTAATTGTGACATATATCGGGAATAAGAAATCCGCTTTTGCAATGCAAATGCCTGTCTATTAGCAGAATCTTCTAAATTTGATTTTGAGTTTGGAGCAGCAGCTGTTTATTCAGTTCGCAGGTTTCTTGTGGTTTGTGGTTTCTTGTGGTTTAAACATTTGCAGGGTGTAGACACTAACGAGAGCACTGAATTGTTTATGGGGATCTTTGAAGCAGCATTGCAGATTTGTTATGAATTTTTGCCAGGCCAGCAGAAACATATTAGCTTCTCTTCATGCAAAGTCCCACGTGCAGAGTAACCTCTCTGAATCAGTGCTTTGGGACTATGCCACCATGCAGGTCAGTGAGAGTTTATACTGCTACCATATGGCAGTTGGTCATGATCTTTCTTCAGAGCTGTTATTTGGAGGATTCTCTTTCCCCCAAAATAGGGCATTCAGACATAAAGAAAAAAAAAAAAGAAATTTTAAAGTGCTTCCAGCAGAAGCCTGCGTAAAAGCAGTGGATGAGGCAGCAGGTCAGCAGTCATTTCAGTGGCTCGTGAGCTAGCTCCATAATGCCGGCTCCGCGCTGGCAGCGCATGAAGGGGCCCTCCTAGTTGGAAACCCATCTCTTACAGCAATCTCCTACCAGAATCTGTGAGGCAGAGGTCCTCTCTCCTTTTCTGTGCATGTTTTCTGGTAAGTCCGTGCCAGTTCCACCACTGCCTGTGTTCCACTTCGGTACTCAGCAAAATTACTCCTTTCCAGGAGCCAAATCAGTTCATGCCCAGCTCCCTTGCATAAGCTATGGGGAGAACGGACTAGTTGTCCCAGATGGAGAGAGCAAGTGGCAGACTTGTCCTAATGACTCCTAACTTGATAAATATTGATTCCGGAGTGGTCCACTAGGTTGTTGTTACCTCTGCAGGGAAAGAGAGGAAGATTATTTCAAGTAGGTTGGGCAAACCTCTGAAGAGATAAAACCTCTGAAGAGATATAATTGTTGAAACAATATTACTCTACGGAGAAATAGGAAAATTAATCTCTTGAGCACTTTCTACCTAATTCTTGACGACACGCCGTCTTCCTTATGTACAAGGCAAAAGGAAGCCCTCTAGGGTAAGTGTTGTATAGGAAGATCTCATTTTTCAAGATGCTTCTCCGTTGGTTTTGTTTTGTACTTCGGCAGTTCATGAGACATGATGGTTTATGTCGCAACTTCCAGCTCAAGGGAAACCCAAGCTTCTCACCCAAGCCCAGGACACTTTGCCAGTAGAAAGATCTCAGCATCTATGCCCTGTTTCTCTAAGCACTCATCGAAGACAGGCTGGATGGGCTGGGCGACATTTGTAATGGCTCAGATCGGCCGTTCTTATGTTCCCTAAAATGGGGTATGGGTGAATGAATGCTGGGATGAATGGACACCTCTCTTACCAAAATCCCGTGCTGGCCTTCACTTTCTGCTCTCCTATGAATGTTTCAGAGCTGCCGAAGCCCTGTGTAAATGTGCTGCTGCTTCTTCTCCCAGCGTTATCCTTCATCACGTGCTGCTTCCAGTCCCAGTTACCTACGTGCTGCCGGTACTGCCAGCCAGTATGTCCTGTTTGTCTACTTTTTGTGTAATTATCGTGTCTTTTCCTCCCACTGCTCTCAGAATCCTTCAAGAAACAAGCAAACCCATGCGGCTTGGCTTGTGTATGCTGCAGCGGGGCTGAGGAGCATAGAAGGGCAGGAAGATGAGAGCAGTTGCAGTGTCAGTGCTGTGCCGAGGATGGAGGCGGGGCGGGGGGAGGAAAAGGACCAGCTGCAAGGAGTGGGATTAACTGTGACATTTAAAAATACAAGGAGATCTTTGTACCTAGCAAGGTAAGTGGCTTCTGATTTTTGTAGGGTGTCTTCCTTGCTGTTGAGTGAATGCAAGACTCAGACTTGCTCTTGTCCTGTGACAGCAGCCCTAAGGACAGGTGGGTGCAGCGAGATGCTCAGAGCCTGGTGGGATGGGTGTCCTTCAAACCGGGCACGGCAGACCCCGGCCAGCCTCAGCCCTCCTGCCACTGCCTCGCCAGCCCTCCCATCGCACCCGGCTTGGAGGCACTGCGTCCACTGGGCTCTGTAGCCTCGTGCTGTTTTCTCAGTAAGGATTTACTGACGTGTCAAGTCTAAAGATGCTTCCTAAGTTCTCCCTGCCATTTTGCTAAAGCACACAGCCGTAGCTCAGGTAAATTACAGGCCTGCAACAGAAATTACTGGGTGTAACTCCCTGGCCTGAATTAAAAGAGCGATAGACTCAGGGATTGCAGATGACAGACTCCTGAGCCTGAGAAACCATGAATCGCATTGTGAAGCCTCCAGCTTTGTGCAGTACTGCAAAGTCTTCTTTTTTTCAGTCCCTTTTGTTTACCACCCCAATGGCAGAGCTTTTAGTGGCTCGGGCAGCTGTATAGCTAAAGGATCAGATGACTGTATGTTCTCTGGTCTTTCCTTCTAATCCAGAAATACCACAGACCGGAAGAAATTCTTGTTCAGAAATGACTGTCAGGGAGGCAGCATGAAGCATTTTCATTTTAATGGGATTTCCCATTTCTTCTTTTTCAACTCTCACGCCAAAGGCGTAGAAACAAGCAGTTTTGCCTTGGGTGTGAGCCTGCGGTTGTTCCTCCGCCACGCGCGGCAGCTTGGACTCGCGCTTCCACCGTGCCTGAGCTTTCTGAGCAGCGCCTGACTTCAGGCCGTGAAATATGACGGGAGGGAGTGCAGCTGTTTGGGTGAGAAAGGCTCCGCAACTCATGTGTTGCTGTGCTTGTTAATATTTGGCTAGAGCAAGGGTAACAGCAGAAAAATTAATTTCTGTTTCTTTCCTAATCAGATGCCATGGCAGTGCCAGATAATAGTTATGTGGAAACTTCCTCTCAGGCTTGACTGCTGATCTCGAGTGTGCTTTAGATTTCAATTTTTTAATTCCTCTAAAAGTTTCATCCAAATTTGAACTGGCTTAACTTGGGGGCCACCCTGATGTCAATGTGCCACTCTGCTATCTGCTGGGGCGTCTGGTGAGTGCTCCACTCTCTGCAGGGGCGCTTCATTCTCCCTGCCCGGAACACGTGTGCTATCATGTCTCACTCTCCCATCGGACTGAACTTCTGAGGTGCATCCAGGTTAACCACACGTAGTTGTGTGCCACACAACCAGGCATGGCTCCTGGGAGCAGGGAGGGCTCCACTGGGCGCAGCTCATGGTGAGATCCAGCTGGAAGAGAAGGCAAAGGGAGCACTCACGGGCAGGGCAAAACATTTTCAAGAGCTTTCGTCTGGCACAGTGCCCTTACCTTGCCCTGATGGGAACAGCCTGTCTTCATCAGAGAGGCATGAAGGCTTCATCTTGGGTCACCAAATGGCATGTCTCCAAAAATACGTTCCTGCTTCTAGCACAAACCTGGTTATTGAGTCAAGCATGTTCAATACCCAGTAACTACGGCTGTGACAGATGCTGATTGCAAAAGGCTTCACCTGATAACAAATTGCTCAATTAGTCAATTAGTTGCTCTGAAGGGACAGATTTGGGGGTATTGGCTGCCACCTCTGGAGTGACAGAAATAAGAGAATGTAAAAGGCAGCAAAAAGGCAAGTTCCACAGTGTTTCCAGCCAGTGTCCTGGTCTCTGGACCAGAGAGGGGATGTCAGAAGCGTGACTGTCTTTTGTTTCAAAAAGGCCTTTCCATCCCAGCAAGCTCAATATTCCCAACATTTTTACTCTTTTTTATCCAAATACTTCCTCTTTGGAAAAAGAAATCCTTTAAAAAGGTTTTGGCCAAAACCCGAATAAACTAGCAAGCAAAAACTCCAGGAGTTCCCTCAGCACAACATTCCTGTTGCCTCTTGAACTCGGGAGACTCATTTCCCGTGGTGGTGGGGCAGCACTCTAATGCCTAGCTAAGCAGCGATGCGCTACCGCTTGCAAATTAGTGTCATCCACCGTATTACAAAGTTTGTCAGATGCTCATACAGATGTTGTCGCTCCAGAGCATTTACAAGAGGCAAAGAGTAACTTAACAGCTCCCAATTAGCTTGTAGAAAAGAATACATGGTGCTTAAGGTATGCCAAAAAAGCAGCACGGAACTCTTCTGAACAAGCAATGCTGCTACTGCTTGTGATGATTTAGCCTCCTGCAGTGCCAGATGTAGCTAGTGTTTTACTATTTCTTTCTTCAAATAGCAGTGCTCAGGGGGGATAAACTTTACTTAACCTAATTAATTTTAATCACAGCTTTCAAATCTCATACTGTGCAAAGAATTACAAATTGGAATACATTAATAGAAGCCATGGTTTATGCTGCAAGCTAATCGGGAAGTGTGCATTTACATTTTCCGCATGAGTTTGCAATTACCATTAAAATAAAATTCAGTTATGTCCTTTTAAATTACTAAAATGTGAAGAACAGATTGAGCTGGTCCCATTTGTTGTAGAAAACGACTGGAAAATGGCCTACATTTCAAAGAATTAAATGATTCTTACTGAATAAGAGGTTTTAGAAAATGATTTCCAGTTGTCTAGAGTTAAGGTGCTTACAGGCATTCTGGTTTAAGCAATCTTTCTTTTAAAATAATGGATTGCTTAATGTTTCCTACCTGCTGCAGTGCAGGTTCATGGAAGGAACAAAGAGAGTTCTCCCACAAAGCCTCAGCTACGTCTTCCTTTAGGAGCAAACCAGGGAAGCATCATCTCAGCCGACCACATCCAAAACCTAACCACAGCAGCGAGCGTCAGTCCAGAGAATTTCCTTCCCGATGGCAAAAATACCCCTAAATACCAAAATACAGCAGCTCTGGGGGTTCACTACAAGCACGAATCTTCTCCGTGTGTCTTTGAAATTGTGATTCTGTAGGACCAGGCTAAAAATTTTACATGTATCCAACGATTTGAGAGCCTCTGTCTCATTTAAAAAGAGTAAGTGTATGCATTTGGAAGACAGATCCCTTCAGCCACTGATGGTGACTGGGGCCCGTCCCCCAGTGCCCGGCTGTGGGATTGCCAGACCGCTCTTCAGCAATGCCCGGTTTTGTACCTGGAAGTTCAGCTGTCAGATTTCTGTGGTCTTTGTCACCCCAAGTCCGGGGGCTTCAATTTACGGGGTGCCAGTGACTACAGAAGAAGTAAAAATAAAGTGGCTTTGGCCTTGCTGATATAGGCCAAAAGAGTAGGACCAAAATGATTTGGCCAACTAGCGCTCATCTTCAAAAGCAACTTGACCTTTTAGGAAACTGAGTCCCATTGACTTTAGTGGAAACCTAGGTTTCAAGGTGCCAGACACCCTTCTGAGCACGCAGCTCGGATACTCGAGTCTTCTGGCTCTTTTGAGAAAGTGTTATCGCACTGAAAATGGCCTCGTTTGCAAGAAAAGCTGAGTTGTTCCCGAAAGGAGCATTGTCCTCAGGAGCGTATTCTGTCCTGCAGTCTGGCAGTGCCAAAAAACTGGTTTTAACACGGAGTTTTACATCATAGTGACTGCTCGAGAGAGTACAGCAGTGCTCGTATTTGTTTTCTGGCGCAAACCTGCTGCAACTTAACATTTTTAAAATTCAAGATCATGTAAAGCAAGCAGTGCAAAATCAAGAGGAAAACCACCGTCTCATCGTAGTTGGGACAGACACAGAAACAGTTTGCTCTGTTGTATAGCAAAAAGGTCAAAATGCATGGCTTTTGGGAAAACACAAGCAGATACATCTATTATAGATGATAACCTTTAGCTAAGTTGTAAACTTCATGCTTATTGAATAATTGATAGTACATCCGAGCTTCAGGAAAGCCATGTTTAACATGCGGAGTTTCAATAAAATGGCTTGTGATAATGATTTTTTAAAAAACACAATATAAAGTACAAATACCGACACAGATGAAACATTTCAATTTTGTTAACCAGATTATTATATCTAAAACAGCAGTGAACCTCACTAAAATCTCTGGAAGAAAATTAACCGTGTTTTCACCATGAAATACCACTTCAAACTTGTATTTGCAACAGAAAGCCTGTTCAGGGTTTCTTCTCTTTAAAAATGCAGCTTAAATGCTCTGTAGAGCGCTCATAACCACAGAACGATACAAGCAGCTTTAAAGGAAATGACGAGCTGATTCTTAACTGTTGTAAGACACCAGAGCTCTGCTAGAGTAAGTGGAAATCTACTCAATGGACAATTTTAATTTTAAATAAGATACAGACTGCAGAGCCACTAAAATAGTTTCCGTACACTTTCTTCAAATTGCAGTGAGAAGAGGAAAATTCACTTTTCCGCCCCTCCAGTTTCCGTAGGCGACTGTGAGTCTACACGCTCATTTGGCAGAAGGAAACGCAAAAACGCACCTCGTTTTCCTTTCTGTCATGCTCAGGTAAATCACCAGTACGTTCAGAAAGGTTGCACTGCTGCAAAAAAAATTGTCATACGGAGCATGCAGTTAAAAAGCAGAGATGCCTCATCTCTAAGTGATTTGTCTGCATCTTGCATGCCCGGTGGGAGGGTGAGAGTGGTGCAAATGCCACACTTCTGCCTTCAAAAGAGCCCTGCCTGCTGCTGAAGCAGAAGTTGGGCTCCAGCAAGCACTTTTTGAATCCTTTCAGGGTTAAAGATAAGCCTCATACCATAGCGGCTTCTTAAGCCAGGGCTTACCCACGGCCCGTCACCACCCAGAGCAGGAGAGCCCTGCACTTGTCCTTCTGCCCTTTGGTGGCAGCTGCAAACACTGCCAGCATCCTTTAGCCACTTGAGACATTTCAAAGGCTACTCTAGTAATTAATCTGGGTGACTTAGGTACTGTGGTGGTGGTTTTTTTTTTTTTTTAATGTGGAAAATCCTAAAGCAAAAGTAACATCCAATGTATTTATTAAGAACAGATAAAGGCTAATTTCACAGATACTTCTAAGATTACTTGTTAAACTGCTGTAATCCAACTTCTTTTCTGTGCCCAAGCCGGTCCAGCTGTCATCAAGGTCAGCCTGGGTTTTAAGTAGGCTCTTTGTAGTAGCTGCAAACCCGAGCCTCCACTGGACTGCACATTTTCTTTGCTCTTAAATTATTAACAACATCTAATTTCAGACACAAAACCATTTTGCACCCATTAGAGAGGCTTTGTGCATGGAACAGGCTCCACGTGACATTCCTTCCCCAACAATTCCGGATCAGGAGGAGGAAAGCACTGCAATTCCCATTTCCAAGCTGCAAAGCAGCTTTCAGCACTGCCAGCTGACTACTTAGTGCATTTTAATTAGCTCAGGAACGTTCCCAGGCCACTGCGTCGAAATGAAATGTGCGCACTACAGAAGACTCGCTCACTGGCAATCAGATTTTTAAGTTGCCAGGCCTGTCGAGTTCTTTCTGCAGAGAAGAGCTGCTTCTTCAAAAGCAGCGATATTCCTCAAGGGGTAAGGGAACAGAAAAAACAGCCGTATTTTTGCATAATCACCGCTTTCAGTACTACAAAATTCACTGCTCTGTGGGAAATTGCAAAACAAAAAGTCTTACTAAGTATGAAGTCCTCAGTGCTCTGACCTGTTAACGCAAGGGGAAAATTGCCTTGCACAGAAGAGATTATGAGACTTATTTGGCATCATTTTTCTGTTGCCGTGTCTTTATTCAGGGTCTCATCGCAGCTACAGAGCAGAGTGTCATGGCTTGAAGGGCTCCGTGAGCAACGCAGCTGAGAAAAAAAAGCTTCTTTCTCCTGCTGCTCAGCCCTCCTTCAGCAGAGGTCTTTCTCACATCCAGGAAACCCAGGATAGAGCATGACGTGATTTAGCCCCAGATGGCAGTCTCGCTATTGGTTAACTAACTTTTCCAAATTTATTGTGATTTCTTGCAGATCTGGTGTAAATGCTGTGTCCTGGCTACTGCAAAGCTGACACTGAGAAATTTTGCAGAAAAACTAGATGCATGATTCACATAGTGAAAATATATTGCTTTTGTCTACTAGCGTGGACAATAAAGAGAGGAGTAACACATTTTTCTTCTTCTCTTTGCTTGAATTTAGAGGCTAATTTGTGTCCAACATGCATTTATTTCTATATATTGGCAAATAAGGTCCATAATTAGGTAGCTTAAAACCCATCTGTGCACCTGTCCAGCCTTACAACAGAGATTAGAAGGTAGAGGATGACTGTGTAAGACCTCTGTACCCACCTAAACTTCAGTAATGAAGAATATGGGAAAAAGAAACCTGAGCTGGGCATTAGAAGCCATCGATCAAAAAATCAACTGATCATTTCAATCATAATTTAGGGTACTGGTGGCGCAGATCTCAGGCACGCTCCACTGCACAGGCGTTGGCCTTGGCTGGCTCCCTGGCTGGGACTGGGCAAGAGTCCCCAGCCGGGGGTAACGGCACCCCGAGCTAAGCATGTATAGAAATTTCTACAAGACTCAAAAAGAGGATTCTCCCGGCAAGAGACGACAAAGCAGACCTTCAGTAACCCAGCAGTGGTACGCTGAGAGCAGACACAGAACAAAATCCCATTCTGTAGAGTGCTGGGTTTTGGCTGCACCCTCCTGAATTCAGCCGTGTTTTCTGGATCACTGCAAGAAACCCTGGCATTCATTTTTTATTTTTTTAAGGAGAGTTCGGCCCGTTTTCTCAAGCCAAGTAGGCCACAGTGCCAAAATGATGGGTCTCCAGGGAGGCAAGAGTAACTGAGCTAAGTCAAGAGACCAGCAAAATTTATTATTTTGTAGAGCCGTAAAGGTTTTCTCCAGATATAAGTGAAACATGCATTTATTTAATTTTTGTTTACTCTTTCACTAGTGCCACAAGAAAGTAATGCATTTTTACTTGCGGCTTTGCAGTCACTGCTGGCTTTGTAAAAGGAAGATGATCTTGCATTTCCTGTGCTCTGAATAGAAAAGCAAGAATTTGAGCTTGGTGAGAAATTCTTTCTTCGTATGAGCATTGCATGAGGAGATACAGCTTTAGGCACATTCTTTCCTAACTACACAGCATTTTAATCTAATTAAGCACAGTCACTTGCAAGGAAGATCTTGAAGTGCATCACATAAAGAGATCTCTGTCAGACTCTTACTTCAACAAAAAATAATACCATAATTTTTAAATGCTTATACAGAATTTTTAATAAGCAACAAAGTGTTTGGTTTAGAACATTTTGCTCTGGTTTAGAGCATTTACCAGAAAGTTGTCTCTTGGATTGTTCGATTTCATTAATAGTTACGACCCTGAGCAAGATTAAACAGTCAGCTAGTTTGTAGCAAGCCCAAAACCCATGGTCTTTTATCAAAGCCTTTTATGTGTAGGAGACATATTATCTCATCTTAAGATGTAATTTCATCACCCTGTTACACATATCCAAAAGATATACCCATTCATTTACTGCTATCCCACTTTCACAACAACAGCTGACCTGGTTTGTAACTGGTTTACTTCCATTTGTATCAGTACAATCAACTTAGCTGCAAACAGCAGTGGGAAAAAAAAAAAAGGGAAAAAAGAAAAATAGAAAGGCCCACACCTTCGCTGACTAAACACATGTCCTCTCCAGCCAAGCGAGATACAGGAAGTCTCTCCTGAGTTGTGCTGCTTAACTGATATTTAATCAGGGACATCATCCCTGGAGCCCACTAGATAGATTACTGGATGGACAGGCAGGAAACTTGAATCTTATTCCCAAATCAGGTACAGACCTCGTGGAAGGTCAGCCACACTCCCTTGGGCCTCTGTTTCCCTGCAATCATGCTTTTTGGAAAGTGATTTGAAGCCTTCAGGTGAGAAATACTCTGCAAGCGTTATATATCCATAATAAAAGTAGCTCTAATGACCACATCTTTTCCCCTTAAAGGCGTCCCTTGGGGCCAGCATCACCCATGGAGACCGTTCTGCGGCATTTTGCTGGTGGTTTTGCCTTACGAATTGTCGGACGATCGGCTCCAGCTACTGGTTTATCATTATAATAGCCTGTGTTGAGACTTGTGCACCTAAATACTGGTAAAAATCCAATCGCTGCTGTAAATTTTCTTACTACCTGTGCTCTGTACATTGCCGAGTAAGCTTGTGCCTCCTGGTTGCTGCAATGACATTTTTTACAAGACGCTGCTGCCTGTGAGACCAGATGACAGTGCTAATGACCCATGTCCTTGTTCTCTGCTTCCCTTGCTTACACCTCTTGTTTCTTCACACTCAATTAAGGAAAGGAATTGAGGTTAATATTCCTGTCCTTGAAATTAAATGTATCCTTGCACCACAGTGCAATTAATGAAAACAATTTGGATACAGAGCCTTTCATCTCTAGGTCACTGGTTTATTCAGTAGGAGTTGACAATGACTCATGCCATTAATTTGTCTGCTGGGTGGCAAACACAGAGCGCATCGGCGACGTTAGCCTAGATTATAGGCACTCACCTTGCAAAACCACTGCCACAACCTAACACCCCTGCTGCTCTTTGAGGTGAAGAGTTGTGGCGGCTACAAGACTTCTTGTATCACAGGTCCTCCTGCAGCCTGCCTGTAGGCACACCAAGGCTACACACGGCCTGTGCTGCTCTCAATACTACTAATTCTATGGATAATTAGATAAACCTGGCTATTATATGTCAAACATTAGTCTTGGTCCAAATAACAGGGCAAGTTATGCTACGCACTCTTACTGTGAAAACTGCAGGTCAATTATGTATCTGGCTATTAAATGATTTTAAGGTCCAAAACACGTTCAGCAGCACAAACACAACAGATGGGTCAAAACTGGTGCAGGTATCATCTCTGGTTTTCCTCATTGGCAGATGCTGACGAATTGGGAGTTCTTGGGGCATTCGCAAATGCTAAACTTCAGGCATCTGAGATTAATCTCTTCCAGATCCACCTATATTGTCTATGGGGACACCGACTCGCAAGGCAGAGATGTATGTTCTGCATCATCCGCTTCAGGAGTGTAAATTCAAGCTCATGGCTTGAAGTACTGCGGAGGAAAACATCTCTCCCTTGTCTGTAAAGCAAGTGGGAGAAAGTGTCTTTGTGAACACTTCTACCACCCCTCTAGCTACATGCTCCGAGGCCGAGCTCCAAGAAAATTCTCAATGTGAGAAGAACAGCCATATACTGAATAGAGACAGCATCATCCCTCTACAACCCTGGTCCTTGTTACAGAGCAGGCTGCGTATCTTCAAGCTCACAGCAACAGGGAACTTCTTCCATTTGCTGCTGCCCTGATATGCTGGGGTAGGCTTTCCAACCCCGATGAGCACACTCAGCTCTTGAAAATAAAGAGAAACCTGTAGTTTTCTTTTCCTTCTTTTCAGAACAAAACAAAAAAAGACCCCCAGAGTCACGGCTTACTTATAATCATGTTTGAACTCTGCGTGCCTGAAAGAAAGGGGAGAAGGCATTAGTGCATTATCATCAGTCACAGAGCAACAATTAGGCCTGAGCAGATACCATGGGGAACATTAGTCCAAGTAAATACCAGACACTGGATCATATAGGTTCAGGAGAGCTCAAAGTGCTTAGTGTTCATCATCTGATTCTTAAGGGATTTGTATTTATGCCAAGTCAGTAAGTGAACAGCATAGCCTGCGATTCATTGCTGTACTGTACAGCAATATTTTTACGCAACCGACAGCGGTAACACTGACGTTGCATTCAATTTTTGACTGGCTTGTGGAGGTGACCGCTCTCCTCTTGACACGGTCAGGCTGGACCGCAGGGCAGATGATGGAGTTGATAGCATTGAGATTCAAGAAATCTGTTGTGATGATCTTGCAAAAATCTTCACAACACAGCGTGCTGCAGTGGTGGCTTGAACACAGAGGAATAAATGCCTTGCCTGAAGGCTGCTGTATTTAAGGCGTATTTTAGAGCTACTGCACACTTGTGCATTACACAGCAGGAGGAACACTGAACCAGAACATAATCAGTCAGCACTTTTAAACTTCTTTTAAGCACTTCTTAAAACATTCATCCATCCTGCAAGCAAAAAAGGGCTCTTGGGACCTGGCAGCACTGGCAGACAGAGGGCTACTACAGGTAATTTTATTACGCTACCAGCATGGACAGCTCTTTTGTTTTAGAAAAATGACCTAAACTTCAGATTTCTCAATTACGAATTCATAAATTACTTGAATTGCTTTTTAATTGATTCTATTATGTTTTCTTTCACTGCAAGAAGCCAATCCAAATGAAGAAACCTTAAGCAGCAAGTTGCTTATCACTATAAACCATCTGTAAGAAACAGGGCCGTCGTATCTGCTGCTGTGATATTGGCAAGACTTTCCTGGGAAATGTGGAAGAAGATACTCTCTTCCTAGCCCTACAGTGCTGTTACTGATCAAGCATTGTACTGTCTCGGGAGCCTGATGTTTGTTAAAGAGCAAAGAGCAAGTATTCACACGATACTGTCTGTAGTTGTGTAGCGAAAGGGTCTGAGCCAGGCATGGTTTGCTGGAAGAGTAACAACCTCTCAGATCAACTGACAGAGTTGGAAAACTCAAATTTTTAGGAACCCCATCCTCCTGCAGGTGTGAGGGTAATACACCATCGGCTTCCCTGCCCAGCCAGTTTTAGACATCCGGATTAACATGCCAAATTGACTGCAAATTCATTTTCCTCACTGGCATTCCCCTCCATTTTTCTTGCAAATTTTTTAGATTTCAGCATTTTGTTTGATTTCAAAACGGGACTTTGCAGGTTCATTTTTTTGTGAACCCAAGGGTCGGCTTTCCCTCCGCAACTTCAATACCCAGACTAGACGTAACCACTCAGGCAAACGAAGACACAGTGCTGCTTAAAAACTTGTAACAGAAACGGCTGCCATTAGACTCTGAGATCTCCCTACAGATGCTATTCTGAAAATGACTTATTTCACTGTTACAAAATTTGCTCCCAAGTACATCAAGTAAAGGCTAAAGTTTTCTAGAGCCATCTCCTTTGTAATTAGATTTTATGACTTTCTTTAGCAGCTGTCTAATCTCTGTACACAAGTCTCACCGGCAGAGGATAAATCTGTAGGAGCTGAAAAGGGTACGGAAAAGCTGTGTGCTTTTAGGTTCTATCAGCTAGCTTCTCTTCTAGCTCTGAAATTGGGCACTGGAGAAGCAAAAAAATCCCCAAAATCTGAGCTGTCAGACAATTAAAACCAAGTTAGATTCTTAACGTTCATCTCTTTTCGCACCTTTCATCATTTATCACCATACGATCATATTAAATCAAGTCCTTAACCTGAGATCCTGCTCCAGAAGTAGTTAGAGAAAAAGCTATGTGTTATGGAGGGGCAAATTCACCTGCCCCTCCGCCTTGCTCAAGTCACCGACTTGGAGCAAAAAAGTTGTTGCTGTGAGTACCTCTCACATGCGTACACTGACTCCTTCCGCTCTTGGAAAGGAAAAGCCCTTTCAGCTGTATCTGCTCAAAGCCAGTGAAGGCTGGGCTTTGCCCAGGAGGTGCAGGTTATGCGGTCCTAAAACCACAGAATTAAAGCAGCTGAGACTGAAAACTCGGCCTGACATATAGCAGTTTTAGGGGAGGCCATGCCATAATATGCAAAATAGACAATAAGCCAGCCACACTCAGATCCCTAGCTGTGTTGGTAGGGCTTCTTCCCTTTTTCTTTCAGGTCTGCACTTTCAAATCAGAGCACTCAGGAAAGCAGCCACAAAACTAACAGAAAGCCTCCCCCAGGCCACTTGTTTCACCGCATGGCTCCTTCGGCAGCACACTCACAGCAGGGCTTGTGCCAAGGCTACAGGTGTGTTTCCCTCACCCAGAGATGCGGGATACAGCATGCTCGATGACCCTCACCTTTGGTTTTCAGGTTTTTTCCTCCTAAACAAATAAAATAAATCCCCCCTCAGCCATCTCTGGGTACTTAGTCTTTTTGATGAGCATAAAAACACCACCCTAAACCTCGAACTTTGCTACGGATTCGGTGTCTCACAGCACTTAAGGACGCGTGGAGTGGTGGCTGAAGACCTCTAGTGAAAACCAGCAGCACGGCTCTCACCAGCAGGCCTGCTAGCACTGACCCATGGTGCTGTGCTCTGATGTAACGCACAGCTGCACCGACCAAAAGGGCTCCTTGCGCTGCCTCTGCCTCCTAGGTCCTACCCGAGCACTTTACTGACAGAAGCAGTTTGTGCCCAGCAGCCCCGCAGACCCCACGCAGCCCTCAGAGGACGAGCTAAATTAGCTTCACCTCCTACCTCATGAACAATTCCCGGCTATGCTCTAGCCGCGTTGCTAATGATGATGTAAGAAACTTTAATAAGAGTCTGATTTGCACGTACCAGGTTTAACTTTTTGGAGACAGCTGTTTGAGGAGTCCTCTGGTGACGGGCACAGGCAGGCTCCTCTGGGGCCTTGGAGAACAAAGACATTCACAGGAACACTTCTGCAGTGGTGTCTTGGCAAATGTGGACATCATCAGACGACGGGACAATTTATTCTCCCCTCTCAGCCCAATCTTTGTAACTTGGCCTGTTTTCAGAAGGGAGTCCGAGGAGTCTTAAATGTGTATTGTATTGACACCAGCTACACTGCATAAAGGCTCAGTGCAAACAGCTCTCCTCCTTTTCTTAAGCAGCCACCCCTCTTGACACAGCAGAAGCTACCAGGACAGCAGTGTTGGCTTTGCACGTCACCCAAAGGCGGCCCAAGACGTGAAGTCCACCTTCCTGCTCCTCGTGAAAAAGGAGAGGAACAGACCCAGATAGAGCTTTTAGGCATATTCACCTCATCCTATGATATTCAGGTCTCCTACCACTAGGGATTTTTTACCAATTTTGTGCTATAAGCTCCAATTGCATCCCATCCCAATCGCTGAACGCGTAGGCCGTACGAATGCAAGCCACTCCTTGGTCCTCCACCACAGGAGAGCAGCCTACGTGCAGCTGCTCCACAGCCTCCCTGCTTCAACACCGGTGGGAGGGAAAAGTGTGGCCGGGAAAAGGGAATACCCTTGCATTTCTACCAGTCTGCACGCCAGCGTTAACGGATTTGTATTTCCGCAGGCAGCACCCGCTGCCTAAGGGCAGGAAGAGGTCTGAGGGAAGTCAAAACTTGTAGCTGCAGTCTGCGCACTGCTAGGGAGCCCTGGTCGGGGTGCCCTGCGTCACCCCCCACCTCCCCCAGCACTGGCGAAGAGCTGTGGTCTCACACCATGGAGGTGGGTGGAGTGGAGCCCTTGCATCCAGGTCTGCCTCTTCCAGTACCTTTTGCTTCACAAGGCTGGATGTGCTTTTAACTTCTGATAACGCAATGATCTGCTCTTCTCTTTCTATCCATAAAAGGCAACAGTTCCAAAGCATAAGAGTAGCTGGGCTGCCCTTATCCAAGTTAGAAGGAGGGTATCGACCAAGCATGTGTAACTATGCAAACAGATGCTTATTTCATCCTCTGGAGTATCTCGAATTTTTAGATTCGTAGTGTAAAGCACACAGCTATGAATAGAAACCTTTTTGTCATTAATGCTTGTTTAAGTTAAAGCCCTAGGATTAACACAGCTCTAAGTATTTTAAGACAGTATTTGATTAATAATTATAAATTTAAAGTATTTTGTCTAAATTCATTTTTGCTCTTTCGTTAAGTATCCCTCCATGACCAGAGGCAGGATGCAGGTTCAAAGTCAAAACATTTGTAGCAAATCTGTCCAAGTGCAGCAGGAGAGCTGAATTGTCCCTGCAAGAAGTAGAAAAGGGTTACACGGGCACAGAAAATAACTGATGCACTCTCACATACACACACCTGTATTCATCTCTCTCTGTAGAACTTGATCCTCACAGGCTTAGAGCACCACTCATCTAGTGACACTGTTACAGTAAATAAAAGCTAACTAAAGAACGCTCAGATTTTGGAAAGAAAAAGCCATCTATCAACTCCGATACATGCAACTCTCCACCTATACACGTAAGTACATAAAGAGAGTGTATACACGTGCGTAGGCTTACTTCCATAAGATCCTCCTCTTCAAGCAGTTCACCAGAGGGACATCTGTATTTTGAGGGGCTGAGCGTGCTGCACCTCAGAACAGATCTGAAGCAAGTGTTCTTCATAGAAACAGTTAAGCGGTTGTCTCTGTCTGTGGCACGGCAATGGAAACTCTTAAGCGGTAAAATCCGTTATGAACAAAATAGACAAGTTCCAGGGAATGGAATTTGCCTGAGCTGAACAACGAAAGACGAGCGCTTATCTTTTTGCAGAACATCCGTATGAAAGATGTGGCGTTCTTAAAATATCTTGATACTCAGTTATGAGCAGGACTATTCATCCTACACTCTACTTCTGCACACAGGAAGGGAAAGAGCTAATAGCAGAAGAATTTTCTTTCGTCGGTGGGAACAACTGCATGATGATTATCCCCCACCCCGTGTGGGATTCCGTCAGAGATCAAGGATGCCCTGGCAAGCGTTGGGGCATTACTACATGTTTGTGGCAGTCTCTCAGCGTTTATTAATTAGTTTCCTGACAACGCAATAAAACCCTGTAGCAGAAAGCCACGCTGCTCATTCCTGAATCACAAGAAATAATTCACCATTTTATGTACAAGTTCTGAATTACAACCTTCAACTTCTGATCAGAAAAAAAAACCCTAAAGCCTAAAAAAAAAGCTTTTTTGGCAGAACTGCACAGTGTACAGAAGCAAAGTTCCAATTACACAATATCTTACAGAACACATACTGTAACAAAAAGCAGAGCCTGTTACCTTTTCCGAGAAGGCCCTACTGCCCAGACAAAACTAGATGTCACACCTCCATTATTAGAGGAACAGCTTTAACTGGACAGAAGAGCACATGAAAAAAATCCTGAACACTGCAGATAGTTTAACAGAAAAATAAAAGTACATTTGTAAACAACTTTAAAACAAGAGCCTTACGAAAATAATAAAGTTCACTGAAAGATAAGCTGTTAAACTCTCCTTAGCCCAAACTTCTATATTCTACACTTACAGGTTCTTTTTTTTATGATACACACATTTCGTCAACACTTTACTGAGAAATCGAGCAAGTACTTTTTAAATTTTTGGTGGAATTAAGAACGGGACAATCCGAAGGCAAAAGGTCAAACTCCAAATTCCCTTTGTAAGTTACAAGAACAATACAACCTAACTATTGAACGCAGCTGAGCTCAATGGTGCATGGAAGCACAGTACTTATTTTACAATCTGAGACCTTTTCTAATGTAAGCCCTGAAAAGTCGTAAGCAACTGTCAGAACAGGCTTGTGTATTACGTACCATTAAGTAAGCATTGCATTCACTTTCATTACTCAAACTTCGTCATAAAGTGACTTTTCATATACAATACCGATTTACCTTAAGGGTATCTGTTTTTACGACAAGGCAAAAACTGTCCTGGAAGATGATTTCGTGTATGTAATTATCAACCATGCATCTGAAGTTGAGCATTAGTATTTCTGTTGCTCTATTTCACACTTCAGTATATGTTAAGCAAGCTGCCGATCACTGACTGTGTCCATTTTGGTAGACAGACAGACGTATGTGAACAGCAATGCTCTGGATAACTTCTGCTATTCCTAATACTACAGTTATTTTCTCTGCCAATTACATTTTGCTATAAATATGTGTGCCCTTAAGTTGATCCCAATATCAGTTTCAGCTAACTAATCAAATTATCTGCTAAGGTTTTGGGAATGATAACCCTTCCTTTATTTAAATAAAATGAGGGGAGGGTTTCTTACTCCCAAAGGTTTGCCAACAATAGACTGTTTTTCAAGACAGGATGACACGGTTCAGTAAACTGTTCGTCATCTTTGCTGTTCACAGATAAGCACAACAGTATTAATGTTTGTTATCAGGCAGGCAGGAAGGGGAGGAGAAAATACCGTGAGGTTTTTACCCTTAACGTTTTTCCAAGTTCTGCTCATGGGCTCTTATGAATAATTATTCATTTGAAATAAGTGTAAGTCATATTTCAGATTACTTCTCTTATATTGTGAGGGCTCAGCAGCTAAACTTCAATTTTCTATTTTTCTTTTGCAAAAGACTGTTATTAAAACCCTGCCCGCAACTGAATATGCCAAGAGCTTATGTAAGGAATAATTCCTCATCATATCTAGTAGTGCCTCATTTTTAAACCAGTTAAAACTTAGTTCACAATCCAAATAATCAATCTGCAATGTAAACAAGTAGTTATTTTCTCCCATGTAGTAATCATAAATAATGGCACTGATCATTATATATTCTTCTTGAGTTCATGAAATGCAATTCTTCAGTCACAAAGGCAGCAAGCATTCTGTGACGGACTTCCTTTGAACTATGTTCAAATGAGTGGAATAACTGACATTCCTCATGGAATCTAAGCCATTTCCCTCATTTTCTTAACAGCTACCGCTATTTGCATACTCCACTCCATTTCATAATTTGCTATGTAAAATAAATTCATTTCCCCAAACCCTTATCTCCCTAAGGAAAACAAACTTACCTACATTTATGGTAAATGTTTTTCAGCAAATAAGTTGTAAGAGAAAAAAAAATCCAGGAAGTGATATGAAGGGAGCAAGTACTTCGAATTTTGCATTAATTTGCTTTCTGAATTTCCTTCCAAAGATGCAAGAAGGACAAAAACTTTAAAGGTTTAAAACACACTTCTGCGCATTTTTGATCTAAAGGGATCTACTTTGCCCAGTGAATCACCTTTATAACTTTTGCCCAGTAGTTAGATGAAACTCCATGCCATTCCCCCCAAGAAAGTAAAGGAAATACAGCCTTTTACTTCAAATATTTTATGAATGCAAGATTACAAGAAACGTATTAGTCAAAATGCAGGGCTATCAAGCACTGAACCAAGAATGCTGGCATCAGTTTGCCTACCGTTTTGCATGTGGAAAAAATACACTAGGTCTACAGGTAAGAGGCATCACAAACGCATCATGAATTAGTCTGGTCAGCCAGCATCATCTCTGCAGCTTGCTGCATGTTTAAGTCCTGAAAATAATTGTCATTATGAATAGTTTGAGATGAGACACTGGAACAAAATCATTCTTAAACAGGAAAGTTTTTGTTTTGCTCTTATCGAGGTAACACCAAAAACTAAAACCAAGATCTTACAATTCAGCAGCCACTTTAACACTTGTTAGGCTAGCCTTCACACAAGGAGCATGCATACAGCCACTGTTCTTGCTTTAAATTGAGGGCTGTTGGTTAATTCAAGTCTCTGTTTTCTCACCTTATTCGATTAACCTGTTGAACTGGATGTTCCACAAGAGGAAAAAGAAAATTAAATGATCTTAAGTGTAGCAGACAAATACAGATCACACCAAGAAGCTAACACTCATGACTTGTCATAATAAGGGATAATAATAACAATTAAAAAAAAAAAATCAGTCTTTTCTGTGCATATTTTTCATTTGAAAGGTCCCAGGAAATCATGACGTGCCTGGCCGTTTCTGTTGCTGATTTCTGATGACCTCTAATTGTTTTTTGCATTGCTGATAGTAAGTTGAGAGACTTTTGTTTTCATCTAACAGCTTTTTATGTTCTTGTACCAGACGGGATGTGTTTTGCTGGTCTTTTTCATCCTGGTCCAGTTCTGCTATTAGTTCTTGTCTAGAAGGAAAGAAACAAAAAGAGTAATTGTAATTTATAATCTACTTCTATTTGTGTGTGGATGACTTCATATGTTTCAAATCAGTATTTGATTACCTGTCTGAACTCATGGATAGTGATACACTGTGAAAAAAAGTTAACAAAAGAATCTTATTTACTGTAGTCGAGAGAAAAATTATCTTCCAAACCAAATCCACATTTAAACTGTAAAATAGCTGCAAGCCATAGCCTCAATCTCTGGAATTGTCCCTTATATAATGGCTTTCAGATGTAGTTCTGCCAGTCACAGTAAAACATCTAAGGATCCACACAGCATTTCATAAATATATTCAACTCTAATTTTGCTTAACAATATGTACATTTAAAAACTCAAAAGGCAGCTTAAAAGGCAAAATTGCCATAATTTTGATAACTTTTTACTGAAGTGCTGTTTTCTATTTGGACTTGAACTTCTTAAAGGAGTGGAAAAGTAGAATCAAGCAAATTATTTTTGTAACTGTCATTTCACTTAATTTATGCCGTAAGTGTTCAATGTGTTTTTTAGCAACAATTTTAGAGGAACAAACATACTGATAAACTTGCTATAAATTATCCTGCAAAACTGATGCAGCAGTTTGTTTTACGATTTGTTTATGAGGTGACAAGAAGGCAAGCTGCCAGCAATATTGTAGCAACAAAACAGTAGAGGAGACAGTTCACGTTAATTAATTGTTGCCATATGGTTTGTAATTACAGTTAAAGAAAACTTAATGATTGTATAAAGGTTTAACTAATAACTACCTTAACCAGCATTAAATTCATCAATCACAATGCTATTTTTTGTTTTAACATCTGCAGGCAATTATGTTCTGACTAAGAAAATACAGTTTCGGAGAAATATGTATGTAGACTTTCTACAAAAAAAGATAAAGTAGGAATCTAAAGGTACAGAATTAACAGTTTTGAAACAGAAAACACTTTTTTATATAATTTATTGACCTTTAGGGACAACAGAAATAAAACCAAAATTAAGATCTTCATGCTAGCTTCAGTATCTCCTCATGAAATCTAAAAATTCTAGTTGCACTTGAAAAAAAATTGTGCTCGGGATGCTAAGCCAACAGTGAATAGATGATATGAGGTCGATCTTACAGTATCTTTTTTTCCCATTCTGTATGCTATTTCTAACGTACAAGAGGTTTATATATACATCTTTCTCACTAGCTATTCCACAAACACCAAAGCAAGCTCCTCATTAACAACTTGCTTGCCTGCAGTGGCTCACACACTGGTGGGTAACAAGCCGGTTACTTGGTCTAGCACAGGAGTACATAATGACCTCTCAGAACTGCTCCTCAACGTCAGGAAACAGAAATGACGAGAAGCAGAACATAACAGAACGCATTGCAAACTGAAGTTCTGAATCAGCAGTAACTTTGGCCCTAATCCAACAGTACATGCTGTTGCTTCCCTTATATGTGTACACAATGCAAGAGAAGATTATTTCTAGTGCGCAAGGATAAGAAGGTACACAATAGCTTTCAAGTATTATGTCCTAAACTCCCAGTAGAAAAATACAAGATGAGTGTTGATAAGATCGATAAGACAAAGTCAGATATACAAGATAAAAACTAACTGCAAAATGAGTAATTGATACATTACTCCAAATGCGTTACCGAAATTATTATCTACACATCAGAATTTAAAATCTTTCACTGGACAATGTGTGAAATAAAATTCCGAGGCTCCTTGAAAGTACAGCTCTTTCATTTGAGATGATACAAACATTACCAGTATGTTACATACAGAGATCTGCTACAGGCCTTTAAGTAGGACTTGTCTAGAAGAGTCGTCTTCATATTGACTAAAACTTTCGATTACCTGCTCTGAATCTCTCACCTATGGTGAGCAGCTCAGTATTTCTGAGATTAATGCTGGGAAATAATTATGCCCTACGAAATGTCACTTTATAAAGGCAGAAGTAACAGTCACAGGTAACAGACCTAGGATAAAAGAAACATGCAGAAGACAGAAAAGGTTCAACACATTTCACTTACTTCCTCTGCAACAGCAATGCAATTTCTGTCTGAACTTTCATATATTCTTGTGCCATTTTGCAGTGCTGTTCAAACACAGCCATAGATTCTTTGGAGTTTGGACATGGTGCTAGAGGCTGAAAATAAATCAGACAAGTTAAAAACTAATGAACTGATATCTTAGTATATAGCGTGTTAGAATGTCTCTGCAGTGTATTTATAACATCTTTTAAAAAAACCGTAAGGTTTTAAAAATAAGTGTTAAAGTATGCCCTGGAAAATGTTACTGCCCCGATGTCAAAATTGACTCAAACCTCAGATCTGCAATTATTGACCTCATACTCTCTGTCACAAGGAACAAAAAATCAAAGTAGTGTTTTATCACACACAAAACAAATAAAGCGAACACAACAATTTAATCCAGTAACACTCAAGCAAATAATGTCTTATTTTGACAAACTCAGCTTACACTTGGTTTTAAGGATCATGTTTCCCAGGGCTTGTTTTTAATAGCTTGATCAAGTCTCAGTCAACCCATCTCAGATTACATAACATATTTTTTTAGCCTTGGTCAAAAGTTAGAAGGAATATAAACACAGGTAAGTATGCGGCACTATATTTTGCAGCCCAAAATTCACAAGTTAGAATGAAATGCAAGATAAAGTATCTAATAAAGCATGTATTTATTACCTGTAACTGATGATCTAATGTAAGATACGCCATTGGGATGGAGTTATCTGACCCATTGGTCTCTGTAACAACACCGAGAAAATTTTAATGTATTTTCCGAGTTAATTCTATTCTTAAAGGACAAAAACAAGACTACTAAATCATTCCGCAATACATAATCTGAATGTGGAAAGGCAAATGGAAATAGCAGCGTTCCAATCCCAAGGCAGATGAATCATTTTGTTTTTCTGATAAAGCTAAGAACTTCAAAAGTATGGTCTATCACACCAAGAAGAAATAAAGATTAAGGTTATCATCCTACACTTCTAGAAGCCATGTACTAGCATACAGATTTTAAAAATACTATTTTTGTACAGTTTGCAATCACGTTCTCTATTTATAAAAAAATTGCCATTTCATTCTTGTTTATGAAGGATCAGCCAGCCCATGCATCTAATGACTTTAAAATTAGAAGCTGTGCAAACCAGCTCTGCCAAAATAAAATAAGCACAACCTCCTGCTCAGTTTTGAAACCTACTCCCAGTGAGGTCTCTAAGTATCTTCCTCACAACATGCTCTAGGGCATCTTCTTTGCTCTGTAGAGATACTTGGTGGGTAGCAAGGAACCCAATAACCAATCTATCTCCTGGGCCTGGCTGCTCTCTTCTTACACTGCAGTTACTCTGGATTTCTCTAGTGCTTTCATTCCAGATTTAACCTGTTTCTGAATTCTTACAGATCCTATCTTTTGGTAGCCCACAATCTGGGGATCACAAGGTTACCGTTAAGCTTTCAGAGACATAGGAGTAAAGACACATGGAGAAACTACTGATTTTATAGCTGTATTATCGCTACTAGAGGATTATATGGAGGAGGGTAGGTGGGGAAAAAAAAGGGGCTGCTTACCCATACCCCAAAAGCACCTGCCACAGAGTAGTCGTGGTAGAGAAACTAAGGTGTTGCCCTCAAAGACTATGCTATCTCCAAGAGCAGCTTCAAAAGGAAACAGAAATAAGAGAGTGGGAATGGAGAAAAAGTGGTTAAGTGTATGCTTGTAAGGAAACTGGAAGGTGGTAAAAAAGAAAAGAAAAAGAAAACAACCCTAAAACCAGAGACTTATTCACCACAGTATCTTAAATGAGAACAATATAAAAAGCCCTTCCCTACATGAGACTATTGCCACATATGGAATATTGTGACAGCAAAGGAATTAATTATCGCAAAGTTTCAAATACATCAATACATGCAAAATACTTCAGGTTACATTCCTGAGCATTCCAGCACTGTGTCACCGAACTGTAACTTTTCCTGTGATTGACCAGATTTGGCCGCATCCTGATTTTATCATTTTGCCTCATGAACTTAAAAATGTACCCTCCTTTACAGAAAACTAAAATTATTTCTCTGTTTAGAAATTCAAACAATTATTTGTTCATGGACTGCATAAACCTAACAAGAAAAAAAATAAACACGTGGTACATTCTGCATTTACCTGAGTATAACGTGAGGGATTTCTGTGGGCCAGAAAATGGACCTGACTTTTGGCTCTAGTGCTGTGCTGCATTTAAGGCCGAAGCCCTGCGACAAACTGCCTTTGTACTGGCATACGATCAGCTACTTTCAGTTCCCAATGAACTATGGACTGGGTAAGAGCTTGCTTAGTGCTCACTGCTTAAAGCAACACAGGACCCATGCTACACAGAAGGGTGGGCTTTGGCAGTGGGCAAGGGCTTTGGGAAGTTATGAGTGACAAGGCATAGAATGTGATCAGGCAAAGTGACAACGGACAGAAAGAAGAAAGCACAGAAGCAAAATACAATGCCCTCCTCTCACTAAAACGGAGTGGGGGTTGGGAAGAAAAGTACACGTTACATACAGAATCACCTTATATTTGGTAAAATACAAGTCTGCATATATGCATATATATATTTTTTTATATATATATACACACACATATATATATTATATATATATATATATATATATGCCCTTGTGCAAGAGTCAAGCCACATGTGAGTTTCCATTTTGCAGCTGGTTACAGGAAGGGAATGAAAGAGTCTGATCAGCCAAAGATGAAACGGATCACGGGAAAAATATTTCAGAATTGGAGGCACTATGAGGTACCAGCTTTAAACTAAGTTTAAGATTCGGCATGTACATTTTGGTAACAAAAATGTACTACTTATTTATTTTCTTGAAAGGAATTTTTTGGGATCCATTGTTTTCATGCAGTCCAATACTGGTTCTTTTCATAATGGAGTGCTTTATGACTTTTAAAACTGAATTCAATTATTAAATTATGTTTGTTCTTAATCCTATTTCATAACAATAGAACAGTGATGCTACAGCAGAAGTATTTACAACACTTCTGCAGAGAAGTTCCGTGTGCACATGTACATTCTGCATAAGCAAAATTACAACACAGATAAAACCCAGAATTAACGTATTCCAGCTGATACTCACCTACATAGCATTTCATTCCAGAAGTCAGAGCAATGAAAGCTTTAACTGTGCATTCATAATACAAATCCACAAGACTAAAATGCTCTAAGATGTCTAGTCCCCCAATTCCCCAGAACCACACTACAGTCAAAAACTGGTGCTACAAGATCTGCATGAAATACTACTATCACTGCATATGTACCGTACTTTCTTACAAGAAAAATGCATACGAGTTTATGTAACTTACAATAATCTATATAAAAAAATTCTTAAAGCCAGTATGCAAAACAAAGCAGTAATGATTTAATTTACGCACAAACAACATGGACTGTGACTTTCACTGCTTAATTTTGTTAATGTCTAAGCAAACACCCCACACCATAATCAAATAATTATTTCATATTTTTTACAGGCAAAAGGTTAACTAATGAACGAAGGATTACCTGCATCATCAGGTGTCCATGGATTCCGAGTTGCCTTTTCAGAGGTTGGTCCCGAGGTAGTGATCATTCTCACACTAGGACTAGATGACCTACTGCTGTTTCTACTCTCCTGAAATGATAAAATAAAATAAAATAAAATGACAGGAAAACTTATCAGAAGATCTTTTTGAAGGATTCATTTTAAAAACATTATNTGGGAATGGAGAAAAAGTGGTTAAGTGTATGCTTGTAAGGAAACTGGAAGGTGGTAAAAAAGAAAAGAAAAAGAAAACAACCCTAAAACCAGAGACTTATTCACCACAGTATCTTAAATGAGAACAATATAAAAAGCCCTTCCCTACATGAGACTATTGCCACATATGGAATATTGTGACAGCAAAGGAATTAATTATCGCAAAGTTTCAAATACATCAATACATGCAAAATACTTCAGGTTACATTCCTGAGCATTCCAGCACTGTGTCACCGAACTGTAACTTTTCCTGTGATTGACCAGATTTGGCCGCATCCTGATTTTATCATTTTGCCTCATGAACTTAAAAATGTACCCTCCTTTACAGAAAACTAAAATTATTTCTCTGTTTAGAAATTCAAACAATTATTTGTTCATGGACTGCATAAACCTAACAAGAAAAAAAATAAACACGTGGTACATTCTGCATTTACCTGAGTATAACGTGAGGGATTTCTGTGGGCCAGAAAATGGACCTGACTTTTGGCTCTAGTGCTGTGCTGCATTTAAGGCCGAAGCCCTGCGACAAACTGCCTTTGTACTGGCATACGATCAGCTACTTTCAGTTCCCAATGAACTATGGACTGGGTAAGAGCTTGCTTAGTGCTCACTGCTTAAAGCAACACAGGACCCATGCTACACAGAAGGGTGGGCTTTGGCAGTGGGCAAGGGCTTTGGGAAGTTATGAGTGACAAGGCATAGAATGTGATCAGGCAAAGTGACAACGGACAGAAAGAAGAAAGCACAGAAGCAAAATACAATGCCCTCCTCTCACTAAAACGGAGTGGGGGTTGGGAAGAAAAGTACACGTTACATACAGAATCACCTTATATTTGGTAAAATACAAGTCTGCATATATGCATATATATATTTTTTTATATATATATACACACACATATATATATTATATATATATATATATATATATGCCCTTGTGCAAGAGTCAAGCCACATGTGAGTTTCCATTTTGCAGCTGGTTACAGGAAGGGAATGAAAGAGTCTGATCAGCCAAAGATGAAACGGATCACGGGAAAAATATTTCAGAATTGGAGGCACTATGAGGTACCAGCTTTAAACTAAGTTTAAGATTCGGCATGTACATTTTGGTAACAAAAATGTACTACTTATTTATTTTCTTGAAAGGAATTTTTTGGGATCCATTGTTTTCATGCAGTCCAATACTGGTTCTTTTCATAATGGAGTGCTTTATGACTTTTAAAACTGAATTCAATTATTAAATTATGTTTGTTCTTAATCCTATTTCATAACAATAGAACAGTGATGCTACAGCAGAAGTATTTACAACACTTCTGCAGAGAAGTTCCGTGTGCACATGTACATTCTGCATAAGCAAAATTACAACACAGATAAAACCCAGAATTAACGTATTCCAGCTGATACTCACCTACATAGCATTTCATTCCAGAAGTCAGAGCAATGAAAGCTTTAACTGTGCATTCATAATACAAATCCACAAGACTAAAATGCTCTAAGATGTCTAGTCCCCCAATTCCCCAGAACCACACTACAGTCAAAAACTGGTGCTACAAGATCTGCATGAAATACTACTATCACTGCATATGTACCGTACTTTCTTACAAGAAAAATGCATACGAGTTTATGTAACTTACAATAATCTATATAAAAAAATTCTTAAAGCCAGTATGCAAAACAAAGCAGTAATGATTTAATTTACGCACAAACAACATGGACTGTGACTTTCACTGCTTAATTTTGTTAATGTCTAAGCAAACACCCCACACCATAATCAAATAATTATTTCATATTTTTTACAGGCAAAAGGTTAACTAATGAACGAAGGATTACCTGCATCATCAGGTGTCCATGGATTCCGAGTTGCCTTTTCAGAGGTTGGTCCCGAGGTAGTGATCATTCTCACACTAGGACTAGATGACCTACTGCTGTTTCTACTCTCCTGAAATGATAAAATAAAATAAAATAAAATGACAGGAAAACTTATCAGAAGATCTTTTTGAAGGATTCATTTTAAAAACATTATGAAAAATAAACATGAAGAAATCTGAACCTATAACCCTCCCAAACACCCTCCTCCCCAAGCTTTTACTCTGAAAGCTCTCCAGATAGTGTGATAAACTTTACATACATTGCAGGAATAATTTCATCCCCATTTCTAGTCGTTCTTTACCATATAAAAAGAAATGGATATAATTTGGCTATTCAGCATAAGAAAAAGCAGTGCTGAACAACGTGTTCAAGATCTTTGTATTAAACCGTGACACCATGTCTAGTAAATTTTCACACCACCATTCAGTGCAATCTAGCAGCTCCATAACATAAGGAAGAAATAAAGTTTTGTTTCCAATGTTTAATCAATGAATGGAACTACATCCAACTAAAGAAACGCAGCTTAGTAACTGCAGCAGACTGCGATCTATTGATATACAGTTTTCTTATGGTTTTTATGTTAACTCAGAGGTTATGTAATTCATCTTCAGAAAACATGAAAAAGTGTTTAATCAAAAAAATCAATCAATTAAAGCAAAGCAGTTAGAAAATGAAAATGAGTACATTCTCTCTCATAAAGCAAATTAAGAATGAAAACAAAAGGAAGAGTTCCTTTATATACAGCTTAACTCCTCCAATGCTTTTGTTTGCCAAAGTGCAAAAAACATAATACAGATGTAACTATTCTACTGAGCTTCTTTTTCAGAATTATTATTTACAATATATATTCCTGTATTTCATATACCCACCTCACTCACATAAAATTAACACAGTAAAGGACTCAAGACTATAAAGCCTAGCAAGATTTTCAGCAAAAAAATGAAGTAAAAAGAAAAGATGCTATTAAAATACTGCTGTTTTCAATATAGTGTATTTATCATGAAATAATTAATTAAATGTCCCTATTTTTCAAAAGAAACACTCCAATATACATTACCTGGAAACCGTATTTCTTTATGACTAACTGCACAATACCCTAACTTAACTTAATTTTTAAAAGCCAAGATTTTAGTCAAGTAACAATCCAAAGAGTAACAAGATTCTACACCCTGAAATATCCATGATTTCAACTGTACTATGTTTCTCCTGTAATTTTTATTAAACATTTCGTGTTTTATGTTAGTAGCCAGAAACAGGGCAATAAACTATTGCAGCAATAATCCAATGNGCAATCCAAAGAGTAACAAGATTCATTGAAAATATCCCTGAAATATCCATGATTTCAACTGTACTATGTTTCTCCTGTAATTTTTATTAAACATTTCGTGTTTTATGTTAGTAGCCATAAACAGGGCAATAAACTATTGCAGCAATAATCCAATGGATGGTATTACCAGGATGACAGCATCAGGCATTTTGAAAAAGGTTTTGTGTTGGGAGTCTTTGTTGACATTAAGCAAGGTTCAAGCTGCTGAGCTTACTGTCAGATATTAATGATAAAACACACTCCGCTGATGTGAAAGGTCAGAAGACAAAGCAAGCACTTTTAACAGCGCGTAAGTCCTTTAAGCAAAAAGAGATTGGTTGAATATTTACAGTTGACAGCAAAGGGCACCTGAGAAGCACTCTACTTACAGTAACTTCTCAATGCTGTACCAGATTGTTTCGATCCATCAACAGAAAAAAAAAATTTACCTTGATAACATTATTTAGGCAAAATTACTAGAGAGAGAAATGAAGGACTCATATCTGAAGCATATCTAAAAAGCATTGCAAAGTCCAAGGGAAGTTCCCAAAACTGAACACCTGTTAGATGACAGCGTTTGAGTGCACTTTGCTTGAGATGTTTTAGGCCTGCTGGATGCCAGCCCCTCTGACAGGTAAGCCAGTGACTGTTCTTCAGCAATCAGTTTCTACTACCCTTTCATCCTTGCTTCCTCCAGGTACCTCAGTACGCTTAACAGACTTGTTACCAGGTTACTCTCAAATCATCTTTGCCAGGTGGCCAAACCCACCTGGTATTGCTAGCTTCTTAGCTTCCATTTCTCAAAGACTTGCAGTCTTGAAAAGCTGTGTGTGCTCTGGGGAATAATCCTCAAATTTAATTTAAATAGGCAACCCAATTTAAAGAAACAATTGTTACTAGCCTGTCTCCTCATCTCACCTGTGGATTTTATCTTGCTGTGAAAGGGAGAAAATAAGAACATGTATCTGTGACCAATTTCACAATCTCGTGGACAGAATGATTTATCTGCATGATATCAGATCACCCAAATTATCACACTTAGCTTCCACGCCTGTAGGCATGTACATTCTGATCTTGCTTCTCAACTGTTCAGTACAGTACATGGTTTTCTTCAATATACTATTTTTTTCCATTTCAAAGTAAAGGGTTATGAAGGCCTAGCAACAGTTTAAAAAAAAAAAAAAAAAGAAGGTTTAAAAGTGGTAATTTTGACATTATGATAGCACTGTGAAGGGTGATGTACCAAAACAACCAACTCAATAAAAGCTACACAGCAAAGGACATGGATACCTTACTAGGCATCTGATCACAACCTGCAGTTCTTGAGTGAATATGCCAAATACATTTCTCAGTAACTGTACAAAATACCAAATTCTGTAAAGACTCCACCCATTGTAAATAGCAGGATCGCTGTGTGCCTTCAAGCCCTCAAAAGTTTCTATGGTTGCAGTTCAGATTCTGCACATCTGTTTGCGTTACAACAGTGTTCAGGCAAGAGCAGTAGTGCTGGACAGACAGCACAATACGACGTTTTAAAATGCATGAACAGGGAAATGGAAAGGCAGAAGAAACAATTGGGTGCAAAAAAAATGTGGAAAAATGAATAACGCATCACAGTGTATGGATGGAAACAAATGGAAATACAGCATTTGACTGTACAGAGAGGGTCGCATCAGTGCTGCTCATGTCTGTTGGAATAAGGTCCAGTCTAAGATCATCAAGCGCTAGAGAAATTGGTGAATAATCAGACTTCAACACATGCTCTCAACACTGAACCACTCCAACAGCTGATCCAACAATGAAAAACCTTTCACTTAACACATTTTCCTATCTAAACTGTTGATGTAAAAGGGCCAGCTGAGTAGTAAAATCATCTGCAAAGCACTATTTCTGTCTCCTGTTGATAATATCAGTAAGAGTAATATTGGAAAATGCCTTAAGTGTCTCAACAACATACAAATAGTAATTATCAGCCATACAAACCACATAAAAAATTCTTCTAACAGTACACAGAAATAAAATATACATACAATCATAAAATACTCAAGAAGGTCAGATTAAAACAGACCAGCAGTTAGGCAGGGAGACAAGAATCTTGGTCTACTCTTTCAGGTAAGCACCCCAGTCTTTGGTATATTTCTCATTATCAAGCCCAGTGTTTTCCTTCACCTTAAAAATTCCATTCTGAATAAAAAAAACTTTCCTGATTGAAAAAATAGTTGTAACAGAATAGTTTTCTATTGACACAGTGGTAATTTTCAGGAAAAACACGTTTAATAAAAAGATTTCTGATGAGCTTTGGTGTGTCAGTCGAATAGTTAAAAAAAAAGNTAAGCACCCCAGTCTTTGGTATATTTCTCATTATCAAGCCCAGTGTTTTCCTTCACCTTAAAAATTCCATTCTGAATAAAAAAAAACTTTCCTGATTGAAAAAAATAGTTGTAACAGAATAATTTTCTATTGACACAGCGGTAATTTTCAGGAAAAACACGTTTAATAAAAAGATTTCTGATGAGCTTCGGTGTGTCAGTCGAATAGTTAAAAAAAAAGCGGCACCGTGGCAATCCCTCAATTTTGGGTGGGATAGGGACTCACAAGGGCTGGGCGCAGGAGCAGAGGCACGCAGTGCCATGGCGGTTCAGTGAAGGCGGCTGTGCCACAGGGTGGGTGTAAAGGAGAATGGAATGTGAGGAAGAAGGATGTTTGCAATGAAGAGAGGGAGGGGGAAGGGGATTTTCACATTAGGAAGGATAACCTATATATGGTATGGTGCATATGGGGAGATAGGATAAACTGACCAGAGCTACGCTAGTCACAGATGTTTCCTCTGCTTTGGCTAGTAGATTGCTTATACGGATAGCAGCTCAAGATTTTTAATAAAAATTCAAGGCAGTGAAATCCATAAAGAGTAATCGTAAGTCTTCTGCCATAATTACATGGTGCTTGCTTTCTTCAGTGTTTTCTGATTTATTTTTTTAAAAATATACAAATATATCTATTTGTCAAAAGTTAGTATTAGTTTCAGCAGACTTTTCTATCTTGGGGGATGAAAATTAGTTACTCGTTTATATGGACAGGGCAAAAATTTATTCCAAAGTGCATTTTTCATGCCTGTTAAAATATTATGTTTTCCAGGGTTTATCATAATGTTTCCAAAAACTGCAAGATAGAAGCAGATAATCGTAATTCTTTCACTTAGATTTCCAGTATGTACACTATCAGAAGCAAGAAAGCAAAATGTGATTCTGGTACTTTTATAGACCCTCATCAGATATTGGTGAGGTAAACAAAATAACTTTTCTGTATCCTCTGGTCACAAGGACAATTTAGCTAGAATATCCATATAAGCAGTAGAACAGCTTTCAAAGAAAGATTATTATAAAGTTATTAATATACGAAGTAAATGCTGAAATTATGTATTTTTAAATATGAACCATTCATTAAAATGAACATAAGGAAATATTTAAAATAAAAAAGCTATAATTAAATATATTCAGACATCAATTAGTGCAATTTCATATAACTGATGTACTGTCACTTATTTTTTTCCCCCCAAGCCTTGTATAATTTTAGTGCTACAATTAACTGAATAGGCTATCTATTTCTTCACTAAATTTTGCAGATTCATTTCTTCCTAACAAACCTGTCTTCTCTGAAGATATTAAAAAGTATTTAAGATTTATTTGTTATTTTCTGACAGATGTACAAAGTAAATTCTTCTAATAATACCTGGGGGATTGATGAGGTTTCTCCGACTACCGCGCTCCACGGAATTAAATACGGATCAAATGCTGATCTCCCTGATAACTACACACCCCCAAAATTACCACCTATTTTAGATTATTGCAGTAGGTTGTTTAATATGGAAACCTGATTAACCTGATGAATATGCTAAGCTCCAGTTTCCCACATCCAAGTAATAGCAGGGATTTCAAAATTGCCAATTCACACAGACACAATGACCAAATAGTCTCTGTGCATTACTGAAACAGAAAACGAAGCAGTTAAAAACACAAAATAAACACATCTGAATGAAGCACTGGCTGTACTTTTCTCATTTAACATGTTCTTCATTTAATTTGTTCTTAGTTTAATTTCAATTTTATGTAGCATACCACTGTGTCTGTTACTATGGCACTCACAATACCAGATAAGAAGCTATGTTATTATACAATATCTTATTGAGATAGTCATTTTTTAAACGAAAGTTTGTGACAGCTCCCTCCTGTAAACCTTTCACAAGATACGGAGAGACACTAAGTTACTATTCAGGGTTCAGAGATTGGTAATACATACATTTATCATACTGATGCACAGGCTTTTTATTTTTGTGCAAAAAGTGAGACTAAGGTATGTATAACTGCTTCAGACAATCATAAGAAGTAATTACAATTGTTTTCTACATACAGAGATGTGAAAAGCCTTTCCTGCATAACATCTACCCTCAGCCAAATTACGTGGTACACAAAAACTATGTGTACATAAAAATGATAAATGCTGCATGAGCTATACAGAAAACACTTCTCATCTAGAGCTCATTCATAGATTACCCTCATGGAATCTCATTTAAATGCAATACAAACGACACTACAGTCTGCCAAGCTTCCACATCATTTCTACGAAAGCATCAAGGGTGACGATTTCCAGACCAGTTTCCCTGTACAGACTCAGTGTTGACTTTACTGAAAGATCAAAGAAGACACGAGAAAGACGTTACCTGACTGGACTCTGTTCCAGCAACACTAAGATCTTGAATGGATCTGCGCCTCTGCTGTCCGTTTCCTGCTGGGAAAAAAACAAAACAAAAACAAACCAGTGAAATCTATTCAGAACAAAACGAGAAGAGTGCAACTGGCAGAGGAGCTTGGAATTTGTACAAATCCACAGAGAGAAAGTGAGGGAGGGGGGAGAGAGACAGCTGCAGAATTTTAACTCAAAACATGCTGGCCTGTCAACAAAAAGTATACCCTAATACAATAACCACTCCTACCACATGAATAGCTGCTGCACTCTACTCCACCATCTTCTGTCACATGTATTTGGTCAGGCTTAGTACTCAGGGCAGGAGCTGATGACGACATCTATTTCAAGTGCGTTACGTTATGGGGATTTCTAAAAGCTAGACTGCGAAGATAACAGGCTGCCAGTTTTAACCTGTTGCTCTTTGGCGTGCTCAAGGAACACAGCAAGGACTTCTGCCTGCGTGCTGCTCCCCTTGCGAAAATGAAGAAGCGAAAGCGCTTCCTTCTGGTCTTTGTCTTCTTCAGATGAACGAAGCTATGTCCTATTCTCATGCTCTGAGAAGTGTGAAAAGGGGACTGTTCAGCTAAATCACATCTCACCATCAACCTACCGAGCACAATGCTGTAATCTTTTCCTCTTCTCCTTCCACCTGTTAGCAATTATCCACCAGTGACAGCTACATAAAACAGTTTAAATTCTAACACTGACACGCAATCAAAGGCATTTCCAGGAAGCAAAGTCTCCTTAAAAACAAAAGGAGATTATGCAACGGAATCTCCCTGGCTACTTTGATTTTTATTACGGTGATTGTTTATATGGTCTCTTGAGAGCAGGTCAGCTGTCCAAAAGGAAACACCAAAACGTCCTGAGTAACAGCTGACAACGCTCAAAATTCTCGCTCTCAGCTCTGCATTACGTAAGTTTTCTACTGGAGGGGAGCATCTGAAACATGTCCTGCAGCCCTGGCAGCCCCTCGCCCAGAGACCCTGCACGCAACAGCCACACAGCTCACTCAAAGCCCCCTAACAGGCATCGTGGTTTTAACCTTTTAGATACTTCTTATTCAGCATCATTTCCATATGACTCCACAGCCTATCTTGACAGGTGTTTTGATTTGCAAATTACTACAAAAATGTAAGACTATTTAACATTAATCAATACATTTAATGGTATCATACTTTTTAAATTTTTAAATACAGATACTACTACATGCAGGAACATGTTATCACAAAACAGCAATATAAAATTCTCAGTGTCACTTTACCAATTTGTCATGACATTTTATAGTCTAAAATTCATAGAAAGTACTACGAGAAACAAGCATATAAGAAAACCAAGAAGGATTCTAGAACAGGAATATATTCTTTGCTATGACTACAAATTAATTTGAATTGCAACTTTTCTCTGGTCTTGGCCTTTTGCTTCTGAAATTCAGGGAAAATATATACTTACCCAAGCAACAATAGCTATATTATGTTTAATACTTCAATATTAGAGATCGTGTGAATGACAAATCTACGTCAAAATTTCTGAACTTGTTCATTTGCTCATCTCAATATTGAAGATATGAGTGATACACCCACAACCGATACAAAATTATGCATATGTTTCATTCAACAACACTGTTATAAAATTAGCTCAGCTGAAATAGGCTTGCAAAAATATCTGAAATTCTCATTTCAGATTAGCAACATTTGTGAATTTAAAGAACCCAGTACATGTGTTGCTGAAATATTAGAACATGGCTGCCAAAATGTTAAAATAACCAGGAAGGGGTGCGAGAAATAAAAGAAAATGCCTGGAGGGGAGAAAGAGGGGCCAAATTACCGTGTTGTAATAAATGAGCACCTTTAAATGAAATATCTTCAAGTTAGTAGCATGAGGGAAGAGCAAGCTCTACTAGGCAATGCCATTTTAATTAGTGTAACTACTGCAGACATCTGGCAAATAGCTTAGACAAAGCAGAAACAGACTACCAATCAACAAATACTTATTGCTCCAGATTGAAGACAAATTTCAATTGGAAAATATACCGTACAACATACAATCTTTGAAACGATCACTGCTACTTCTCTATGCTTCCCTCTCCCACTTTTGATCTTGTTCTTACCTCTACGTCCATTTGAAACGATTTTTTTCTCATTATAAAAACTAAGAGATTTGCAAATGCACAGAAGTTAATATACAGTAGCTTGATGGACTGTGTCAGGATTTCAGTGGTTTACAGGATTTTAAGACTAAAAAAATCAAGCATCAGGAACATACTTCCTGGCCTCAAAATAAAAAAAAACATTTCACATACTGTTATTTCCTAAAACAGAACTCAAAAGCAACAAGAAACGTCCATCATGTGGTGCCCCACATACTCCAGCAAAAACAAATTCTACAACTTATTAATGCTCTTGATCACCCGCCTGCCAAATATCCAAGGCAGCTATGAACTCTACTCCCTGCCCTTTAGCAGATACTTGCGTCTCCTTTTACACTTTCTTATTTGTGCACAGTATTCTCTCTTCCTTACACACCTACAAGACCCAAACCTCTCTCACAGCGCAGGATGATCAGGGAATGTACAGTGAGAGAAGACATTTTAAAGAAGTTAAAACATTGATCTGAATTCCAGAAGAATGAAGCAATCTTGGGAGAAAAGGGCCGGATTTCTNGAAGAATGAAGCGATCTTGGGAGAAAAGGGCCGGATTTCTGGTTCATATTGGGTTTAAAAGAAGATGGAAAAATTACAGACCTAAAGCATCTATAATTCTTATCTTTCTGAAGACACTCAACACAATGTGTCTATCCTCAATAATCATTTATGCAGTGCCAATGCTATGAAAATCTTAATGCTGTGGCACAGTTTCAGGTGACAAAATTACAAAGCCAAATACATGCATGCTATACGCATGAGATGTCTAACGTTCCCAGGGAAGAAAAGGTTGTACTTGAAGGTATACTTGCTAAATGCTGCTTGACTGGTTTGTATCAAAAAGGTGTTTTGATTATTTTTCTTGATCGTATTACAAACTACACTTAGATTTTTTTTTCGTTTCTTTAAACGTACAGCTACTTAAGACTTTTGCACTTACTAGGGTTTTTATTTTTCCTATACATATCTAAAAATAAAACATTTGTGCTTATTATCTATATCATGTATGCTATAAATAGAAAAAAATACTGGTACTTCATTTGGGTGAAGTACTTACTAGTTCTTTTTTTCATATACATGTCTAAAAATAAAATGTTGGTGCTTATCTATACTACATATACACTATAAATCAAAAAAACCCCAAACAAACCAGTACTTCACTTGGCTCTCTGGTTGCAGGATACCACCACTGAAAACTCATTTGCCAAGCTGTTACACAAAAAAAGGAATTAGTTGATCCATTTTTCATTTTCTAAGTTTCGTAAGCTAATAAAATAAAACAGCATCTTAAAAGAAATAAAGTTCTAGTCACTGTTATTTAAACCTATTTAGACAGAAGAGCAAATACATATTAAAGATTTCCACTTCTGCCAACATTTTACCTTCAACCGATAAAAATGTGTATTTTACAGCCTCGGCAGCATAATCAGTTCCTGGATGAAAAGCAGCTGAGGCAACCACATTCTGAAAAACCCCAATGATAGCAGATGTCGTACTCATACTTCTGAAATAGCCCTGCCCCAAAGCAGCTGACTCATAGTAACATGCCAGCATGGTGCCTCCCCTCTCCCACAAGCAGCTGCTTCACCATGCGCTCAGCAGAACTTCACGCAGCAGCACAGCCTGGGTCAGCACTCACACTGCCCCGAGGACAGAGGCAGGCTGCTCGTCCCACCGACGGACATGCCCAGGGAAGTCTGGAGGAGCTGGGTATGTGGAAGAAACGCTAAGGAATGTAACGGACTGGGATCAAGACAGAGGTGCTAGTTTGGGGGTCTTGGAAGTATAACCTGAAGGGGAAATGCGTGTTAAGAGGCCAGGACTGAAAGCCTTGTGCTGAGAGAGTAAGGAAAGGAAAGAGGTGAGAAATAGCCCATGTTATATTGTCTTCAAAAGAATAACTCAGCAAGGTACTTTGGAATAACTGCTTTAAGTATACAGATATATATAATAATTAGCTTACTGGGCAGATGATGACATCCCTGTCACGTAACGATTAACCTCTTTTTTTCTGGCCTTGGAATTCTTAAGGGAAAGCGGTTCTGACAGCCAGAAAACTTTTAATATGCAGCCAAGACTTATCTGCAGACAATTTACATCTGTTTTCCATTGAGCCAATACAGTCTTTTAGCCCAAGTAGTTCTCTCTTCCTAGTCTCTTTAGCTGCAGATTCATCTATAGAAAATCATTATTCATTTCCCAGCTTTCACTTTGTGGGCTAAAAAAGCCATGCTTTCAGATTCTTCTTGATACTCTCCATACCATCCTACTAGCTCTTGGTATTATTTCAGAGTGCACGTACGTTTCTTTTATATGGCTGCACAGAACAGGAAGTTGAATTCCTGATTAAACCTCAAGAACAGCCTGTAAATAGTGTTAGCGCTGCCTTATCTTTCCTGGAAATGAACCCCAAGATTTCACATTTTTTCACAACTGCGCTACAGTAGTGCCTTATACCACCTGGGATTAATCTGCATGCATCTGCTATGGTCCCATGTTGTTTCTAGTTTATGACCCACAGGGCATGACCCTGGATTTTACACTATTTCTATCTTTTTTTCCCCAGTCACAACAGAATTCACCCTGTGTGATACTCTAATCATCCTCTTTATGAACAGTCGCTTCTGATAAAGCATTAACAGTGTATTTCATTATCGCTCATTAAAGACTTACATACCTTACAAGTAAATTTTGAGAAAATTAATTAATTGCTTGCTCCAATCCTGTACTTTCTTTCATTTCTTTACGTTGCTATTTCTCTCATATCTATTCCAAATTCACCTTGGAATTCCCATCTTGTCAAGTTCAATTAAAATAGTCCAGGTGAAGAATATCTAATTGACTTCCTCTGCTTAAATAACTAAAACCAATAGACTGGTACAATCTATTTTGTGAAAACAACACAGCATTTTAGTCCACTGACTTTTTCCTCATTCTCTAAAAGTTTCAAGGTTTCTTGGAAGCCCCGGTGCTGTTACATGCAGACAGCGTGCACAGACAGGAGGCACTCAGCTTCCGGAGCTTATTTACCAGGCTCTCATCACGTGTTGACTGCAAAAGTTGACAAACCTCTTAACTTTCTTTTTCCTTGCTCTCTCAGGATTTTATTCGATGTCGTGGTAGACCAGGACTGTTTGAAAATTACAGTGGAAAGCTATACTAGTAAACTTTCTTGCTGATTTGTTACCCGCAATGCCAACCAGGTTTTCTTTCCATGGGTAGTGCTGCTGTTCTTCGGAATCTACTTTTTGACATTCTGTATTTTTATATGTAAGCTTCAATAAAGTCACTTGAAAGAAACTTTTGTACAAAATTATCTTTTGCATTCAACTTTAAAATACCAAACAATGTCAAGATTTACACAGAAGCTTCCTCAGATGACACAAATTTAGAGTAGGGGGTCCAGAGTTTTTAATGAATCTCTAGATTAGCAGTAGATACTTACTTCCATCTCCTGCCTCTGACAAATAATTTTGAAGTGACTTGCATACTGCTAATGGTGTGCCTATCACAGTTTGGGATCGATTATAGTTATTTTTAGGCTTTGAGAAGTATATGAAATGAAAGAAAGAAATCCACTTTGGTTTCAAAAAAAGGAATGGGAAAGGAAAACGATATGCTGCTAACTAAACATAGACTTGGGATAGAAGAGAATTACTCATTAAAGTCCCAACTGAAATTACCAGCTATGGTGCCTGATTATACTGATTTTATTCCTGTCAGAAGCCTCTCCTAATTATTTTAGTTTGCATTAAACACAACAGAAATATCTCATGCAGACACATTTTAGCTCTAGAAAAGTGTAGTCAAATGTAGGAATTACATAGACTAAGTGGTATTTCTTTTTTAACCACAAGTATAACGAGGATTTGAAGTTCTGTACATAATGTATTTTTTTGTTCTACTAATATTTGATAAGATTAAAAATGGGTGCTCAAACATAAAGATCAGGGCAAGGTAATTACCTAGACGAGAATTTTTCAGCTTGAGTCCATTTTCACCAAATGAGTTATTGTAATAAGAGACTGCATGTATAGTTTTGCTCTGTAAGAAGCCTCTTAAGATCAGGATCATAAGGAAAAAATCCTTTATCAATAAAAGTAAATTCGAACTAGAACTTTACTGATTAAAGTAAGTTTGTACTAAAGTATCATGCTCGTCTTTACAGTGATACTATGAAAAAACTATTCGGATAATTTCTAGTTCTGTCCTAGAGCCACTGGAGCAAGAAGTATTTTTAGCAGTTTGATCATTATTCCGGCATCTTAGCCAACTGACCCGTTCACCTGGTCTGCGATACCTGGTATGATGATCTCAGGGACATCCAGAATGTTGCCAAATGAAGCAGTTTTACGATGGCCTCGTTTAGGCTTGGAATAGGCTGAAAAAATACACATATACAATACACATGCAAAACACTAAAATGGCAATAGCAAAATTATTAAATTCCTAATATTGCATTTTTCATAAACTTGGTTAAACTATAGTTCATGCAAAAATGTGTCATGCAGAATAAACTGCATTGCCTTCCACTCATGCTTACATATAGTAAAGCAACTGTTAAAAAGCAAAAAATGCAGTACTAGCTGTCATTACAACACTGTGTAATTAGTTGTAGTTAGCAACACAAAAGTCAAACACAGAAAGCAGCATGGCAACAAGGAAGGGAAAACCAAGTGTAATTATCCAAAGAGAGAACAAATGAAATTATTTCAGATCACCTGTACATTCAGAATAAATTCCTGATTGCCTGAACTTATGTAACATTTCCCTTTCGTGTTGGGTACAAACTACTTTATAAACAAGATTAATAGTTGGGTGCTTTGGTTTCTTTAAATCATCTCCTTTCAAAGGATCTCATCTGTCTTTGAAAAAATGCTTACTCTTACTATATTTGACAATCATTCCTGCCTTCCATTCTTCTGTCCTACTAATGAAGATCTTTCGTTTTGCGAACTGGAGGATCCCTACCAACCTTTTCATTTTTGAATGATGTTCAAGAAACATTATATACTTTGGAATAAAATCTAATTATACTTTTTTTTTAAGTACTTGTGTAGTTTAAGATAAATAGTTCCCATTTAGAGAAAAGTCTGAATACATCTCCCAAAGGTAGAACATTGCAGCATATCCATCTCAAACTTACTAAGCAATGGTGACGTGCATTATGTGATTTACTCTTACATTTAATCTAGCGATAGAGGGAACAAGAAGATTAAATAATTCTTGACTTGATTTACTCTTAACAGCTCAATTCTTACCAGCCACACAATTTTTTTCATGTTCACAGCATACTATTTCTGTCACACAGTTAACAGGATCAAAAAACAAAGTAAAACCAATACAGTGCTGTTTCAGCTCTTTTTGAAAAAGTTACGGTCAGATCGGTTTGACCTCATTTCTAGTAGTCTACTACTGCCTGAAGTGATTTCTTAAAAAATACCCCAAAAACTAGTATGTTCAATATATACTTTTATTTCAAGCAAAAGAAACCCTACAGCCATAACAAAGAAAAAAATCGTAAAATATTCTGAAATAATAATTACTATTCAGAGCAATGTACTTAAGGAAGACAAAACAGGAAAATTAAAAACTCACACAAAGGAGGGCCAGGTTATCTCCACTAATGTGAAAAACTTACATTGACTTTAGAGTGTCAGTGACCAAAGTGAGTCCTGACATATTTTAAAATAAAACCAGCATGTTGTTATTATCAGGTAAGTAGATAGCTGCCTTCTGCGTTAGGAAACCTTTAGAGATATTCAGGGTGAGATGTGCTACACAATCATCCAGTCAAAGACTGACAATACGAAAGACAAATCTTGGAGTGAGGCTTTAAAATAGGAACATAAAAGTAAAAAGTGTTCAGGGCAAGATAACTATTATTTCATGAGTAACTTTGGTATTTAGTAAAACAAGATCCTGGAGTAATCATAATACAATGAAGAACGAAAATGAAACAGTCATGGTGCACAAGAAAGCCAGAATATGATGCATATTTCCTTATTCATTACAGCTACTCGATTACCCTAATTTTCAGATTGGTAGAAAAATACCAGAACAGCTAAATAACCCTGGACTAAGCAAAGTAATTTTATCTCATAATTTAAATCCGTGGTCATATACTATAACAAAAAATTTCACATATGAAACTTAAAACCTGAAGTTTGCATAGATTAACAAACAATATCTTGGATGAAGAAAAGAGACAAGAAAGTGTTTGCCAAGTATACATATTTTTATTAATTTGCTCTTCTGAGAAGAATAAAGATAGCTTTCACCATAAAATTATGTATTTATACTTACACGTAAATTCCAATTCACTCAAGGATTTAACGTTTAGACACAACAGTTTGAAGCTACCTGAAGCAAACCTGGCAAAACACCTGTAGCTTTTTTTTTTTTTTAAAAAAACCAAAACCCGAAAGATACCAATGCTTTGTAAATCTCATCAATAAAAATCTAACTACGTTTCTCCTTCTGAAAACTGTCAACGTGGATTTTAAAACTTATTTGGGAACATGCTGAACTTTAAACCCACCTCTTAATTTCAAAATATTATAGGAATAATCTGGAAGGAAATGTTATTTTAGAAATAATTATGCAAACAAAGATGGAATAACATTTCAGATGCTAAGGAGAAAGTTGTGCATTTGGAATACAACTGATATTTAGAAGCCTTATAATGATTTTTTTAAAAAGGTAAAAGTCTAATTCAACAAAAGTAATCTCTTCCATAACCTTAAAAGTACCCAATTGAAATACTCAGCCGTGTTGAATGTAAATAAATGAAGCCATTTCCCCCACAATTAATAAAGGACAATAAAGACTACATGAAAAGTTAAAGTATTCTCATACGGCTAATGGTAGTAACCTTCTGTAAGACTATGCACGTTTTACATCTTCCTTCCTCTTTTCCTTCCTTCCTTCCAATTTCTTAAGACTATCCCCAAACATCTTTTAATTTTACCTGTGATGGAAGCTATTCTTGCTTCTATTTCAGACATGTCAGCACTCATCCTTTTGGCTTCTCCTGAAACAAGGGCTGACTGTGGTCGCGCACGAACATCTGACAAGCTCTCCACACTGCTCCCACGAGATGGGGGTAAGCTCAAACGACCAGGTTCACCCTGTTTCAACAGTCACATTTTCAAAAAGAAAGAAGTTCGGCAGAAGCCCCTCCATGATATGCACAGTATGCACGTTAAAATATGTTTCTATAATGTGCATTTTAAAAGTAACAAGATTTAAAATTTATAATTCAATAAATAGTAATAATTTAGCTATTATTGGCATACAAGAACCAAGTATCTGCAACTTTCAAAATAATCTAACTTTATGTAGACCAAAATTGAATAGAATTAGGCC
>VZSC01015427.1:133461-160108 GCA_013398225.1 Steatornis caripensis
TATTGTCACAAGAGAATCTCTGTATTTTTTCATCCTACTTGAAATAAAACAGTATTTTCAAAATTCAAATAAATGTTTAATCTTTTCATATCATACTAATATTTTTGTTCTAAATTAAGGCAGTGTTTTCAAGTATAATTTTTTTAATCTAATGAATCCATTTTAAATAAAATGAACTATTTTTTAATTTCATCGGAGTTCCTATGAGAACCTTCCAGTTTACCTTTTTGGAATCATTCAATATTTTACCATCCTTTTTTGTGTTCTTTTCCTCTAACTGACTGGCTCCGATTTTGCATTATTTTTGAAAGAAGACACTAATGTTTTGTAGTAGTTGCAACACTTTTGCCCATTTCATTAGTATGGTTCAAAATTGCACGTGTTGGCTTACCGGCTGCTTGGCTGTATTTTTCATTTGCTGCGCCAATTTTGACTCTAAACGTTTAATAGTATCATTGGTAGAAGCTCCTTGGAAGTCAGTTGGTTCCATGTTAGCATCACTCTTGTTACTTGTGTTTGTAGAAGTGATGTCCATGAATGAACCTAGAAATCAATAAGGAAAAACATTCGAGAATTTCCATTACAAATACTAACGCGCATGTGTTCACCTGAGCATTCTCGTAAGCCTAACTTTGCTTTAAAGCAACATTTTTGAAACTTCTTAATGAAAGGCAAACTGCAAGGTTGCAACAGATTCATTAATGTAAAAAGTAAAAGGAGTGAAAAAGACAGAATACGTGACTAAGTACTAAGGTAACATTCTAAAGTCAGTCTTCAGCTTGCTCCGAAATTGTTGGGGTAGACATTGTATTAACAACACAACCAGCAACTTCATTCATAGTTAATGACAAAGTCCATCATTAANGAGTGAAAAAGACAGAATACCTGACTAAGTACTAAGGTAACATTCTAAAGTCAGTCTTCAGCTTGCTCCGAAATTGTTGGGGTAGACATTGTATTAACAACACAACCAGCAACTTCATTCATAGTTAATGACAAAGTCCATCATTAACCATAGAAGAACACCAATACCTGACAAATAACACACAATATACATTCACAGTTTAAGGTGATAAATCATATCTTAAAATTGCATGCTGATGTGCGGAGAACAGCTAGTAAAATCAGTACAGTGCTACAGCTGGAAAGATTTTGTAATATACAGGTCACTAAGTTGCAAAGTAGCCAAGGAAACTTTATCCAAAATAACAGCAATTTGTCTGGAAGTAGAAAACAAACCAACCAAAAAGTGAAAGGTGAAGACACCTAAGTGGGAAAACCATACTCTAAAAAATGAGAAGATCGAATGCTCTTTATTTTCTATTATTAAAAGGATTTCTCTGAGGGCAAGACCACTCGCAAGCCTAGCCCACATTTTGTTCCATTCACCTTCCTAGTGATTTCCTTGCACTTAATTTAAATTACTGTATTTACTGCATCTTAAAATAAACCAACTGCAAGTTTAAATTGTGGAGATTGTAACTGAAAGCAGGTGCAGCTTTCAAGAATAGTAAAAAAATTTAAAATGCTAACTCCTAAACATGACATTATGAGTGAAAGAGTGTCAATTGCTAGCAACCTTCATGGGGAAAAAAGGAGGCAACCTTAAACCTGGACATTTGGAGACAGCTTTTATTATACGCTTGTTCTTCATTACAGGTACAGTTCAGCAAAACCATTTAGCTGAGAATACTAAATATGGTGTGGTATGAGGTCTTAACAAAAAAATAGATTCCTACAAATGCTTAAGATTTTGGAAAGTTTACCCTTCCCAATTTGAGTTCAAAATCAGTATGAGAATGTGCTTAATAATACATCTGCATAATTTCATGTTGCTGTTCTTTGATTTATGTAAGTGTACCTGTACTAGTAGCAGAGTTGCTTTGGCCTTCATCTGAATACTGGCAAGGGTATTGCAGAGGTTCATCAGCTCCTGGAAAGTACTGTGAAAAAATGGCAATGGTTTGATAAAAAAGTAATTAACAATTGTTTTAAAATTACTTAAGTACCTCACAAAATAATTTATAAATTACATATTACGTTTATAATAATTTATTTAGAAGATAAATGCAATTGTTCTTAGTAATACTTTAAAATATATCTATGCCTATTTTTATACATTTCCCCAAGTCTGTTATGATTTAATGCACCTCTCCCATAAGGAGAGGAATGATTTCCCTTCCCTACTATAATAATTTGTTAATTTTTATCAAAAACAGAGAGGAGAGAGAAAACATGCAAGCCTGCCTTTGGAGTGTGATAAAAGGCATACCTTTCATAATTCAATTCCCCAACTTCCCAGGTTAAGAAATGATTAAGATAGTAAAATAAGTTTTTATACCCGCATCAAGTGTGTCATTATTTTAACAATTTCCTCCATGGATGGTCGTTGTGAAGGATCCTTGGACCAACAACGGGTCATTAAACTCTCAATTGGTTTAGGTAAGTTTTTGATCAGTGGTGGCCGAGTACCTATAATTGAAATTAGAAAAAACTCTTAATTTGTTAAACAGGCTGTAAGACAACTTGACAGCGACTGATCTCTCTCCAGTATTTTGCTAAATAAATACAGGAAAACGTATAGTTAATTGTAGTCTGAAACTACTGGCCTGTACTTAATTTTCTCTTACAAACAAAAAAAATGGACCAAAAAAAACCTCCTTTGCACTACATACAAGTTAAAATTACATACAAACAAGTAGAAAGAAAATGAAACTTTTCCTTCAGTAGCAGTTTGAATAAATTCACTGACTGACCAACTACAGCATATTACAATGGCTAATGAATATGTTACCACTTTCTGAAGGATAATGCTCTAGACCATACTAGGAAGCAAGTAGTAACAATCTTTGGTTCCTAATGCTGTACTCACAGGAAAAGAAAAAAAATAAAACTGAAAGAAGTATTTTTGAGGGCTGACTTTGCTCTTAAGGTCTTTCTGAAAAATTATCAAGCACTAGAAGTAGCAATTTCAGGTGACTTTTTCATGGTCTGTACACAGTTCTAATTACGTGTTTTACTTCAACTGTTGTGTAACTACTCAGCTGTTTTTTTGCTCAAGTTTCTACTCTTTTTACTATTTCAACAGTGAGTACAATTAATGGACATCCAGTTGTGTTTAATACATGAGATGTAGTGACATTTTGCATAAAAACCAGGAAGTATTAAATATGTATCAACCATAACAGTTGGTACACGAAGCAAGAGTGCCACAATGGCTTCAAGTGAGATGAAGTGCACTGGTACCCCTCCTAAGGAAAGAAGGGAGGCAGGGGGGAAAGAAAACATAAACTACAGAGAGAGAAGTTTTTAAAGCAAAAGTAGGGACAGACAGGGAATTTGTCTTCCCCTAAAGGATACTCCTGCACCTTATTGAGGCTTTCTGATTTATGACTATTACATTTACACTTACTTTTACAGTCAATGCTTTTATGCAAGGCACTCATCACTCCTAATCTCAACGACTCGCGTCCTTGAAAAACTAAAATGGAGACTCTCCTTTTTCATTCAAAAATGCCATCTGCAAACATCTATCTTTGTGTCTTATTATGACTGTAATGCTCATCCATCCTATCACTGTCTGCCGCTTTCTCTTCTTTGTCAAATAGGATGCCTGTGCTCACCTTAAGCTTCTATCATTTAGAACTGAAGCAATGACACTCAGGCAGAGTACTGGCCTTCATTGCTTGTTTGTTAATTATCTTCGAAACAAGTTTGTGCTTTCTTTGATGTTGTCTTTCACAAATGGCAGAAACTCTTTGCAGACATTCACTGAACTACTTTACTACGATTACTTTATTCTTCTTAAAACTCTGCTTTGCCATGGTACCTAAAAACACACTGTTAAAAAAGTTACACCACTAGCATGAAAATACTACAGTCTATTATTCTGACCAATGTTGTACCACTGCTTTCTTTTGTCCATTTGAATCCAACCACTGTCTCCTGTTTATATTCTAAGCTCCTGAGAATCTGTTCTGTATAGTACCTAGCACAGCAGAGTTCTGCTCCATGACTGCAGGTACTTAGATATAAAACTAAAACAATTAAAACAGTGGAAAAACAACAACAGAAAAAAAAAACCCAGATGAAAAACGAAGTAACATTTTTAATGCCTAATAGTCCTGCAGGAGTTTGCCAGTTTCTAGCATTTCTAAAGACAGGTCAAGTTACTTAAGCTCACACATTTACTGTAGATGCTGAAGAAAATAATAATAATAACAACAATAATATAACAGCAATAATAACAACAACAACAACAATAATAATATGACTTGGCTAATAAAATCCTCATTCATCCAGACAGAGGGGTTGTAGGTTTTTTTGTAGCAGGTGATTCGGATCATTTTTAAAATGGAGAGTCATAACAAAAAGATCATAGTTATTTTCCCTTGCTCGTTTATAAGCTAGTTACATGTAGCAGGAAATGCAAGCACTATAGCAGCCAAATAACACAAAACCCATACTGACACAAAAGTGGCAGTGTCTAACTATTGAGTCTTTATGACAAAAATGCGTATTTAATGAAGTATAACATGGAAAAACTAGAAATTTAAAGCTCCACAGTTAAGAGTGTTTGGCAAATTTACAGGTCTTACACAATTTCAACGAAGTATTTTCAACTCACCATTGTGAACTGCCCACATTATGCGGAAAGCTGGACCACCAATCTCATCAAAAGGTTTCCTACGGGTGATTACCTCCCAGAGAATAATACCCCAACTGAAAACGTCACATTTTTCACTGTAATTGCTACCTGAAAGAAAGCCATCAATATAATTTGTCTCTTTTCTACATAACACATTAAAAAGTACAGTTTGAGCCAATAAATAGTTCTATATGTTTCCTTACACTTCACATCTGTTTTGCTGAGAAAAAACAGTTTTCTAAAGCTGGCTGATTCATGCTAACTGAAGTCTGAAATCATTTGACAGTAAGATCGTTAAGAATGCCTCTCTGGAAATCAATCCTTTTCACTTAAGAGTCATCCCGAAATTATAAAATGCGCCAGTTTTCTTACATAATATAAACAGCAATTTATTAAGTTTCAAAGATCTCTTGCATTCAGGGTTTAACTGACTATGCTTGCTTCCTCCAAATATTCTTCTTCAACTCACTTCTTTCATGTTAGTCACAATATGTCAGCCAATAACATCTCTGTCCTATCCATTGCTCTTTATTAATTACAGGTCTTTAGCAGAACTAGTAAAGCTGCCATATGAACAGTTCCTCACCATCGTGCTTCCTCCCTGTTTATTATTCTTACTCTTTTTGTCATGTCATTACTTGATTAAGGTTCTTTGACCATAAGTCCAATATTTCTAAGACTCCTGTTAAAGGTGCAGAAGACACTTAGGTGATACAGAACAATGAATAAAAATGTTCAGAGACTGCAAGGAAAGACTGTATGCTCTGTAACCATAACTCATGCAAATACTAAGAAGTAATGTGAATGGCTAATGACATGATAATAAATGCATGTATGTAAACGATAGAGATTTGCTCATCTGTCGTCAGACAAGGATCAAAATTGGCATTGAGCGGCCAAGAGATTTTTTTTGTTACTATGTAATCAGAAAACATCGAGACAAATAATTTCATAAACAGCGGACTTAAAGAAGCCTAGTTTCATGTGGATGCCCATCATAGAGCATCCCACCGCAACAGGTTCCACTCTTATCTATGAGCCATCTTCCCCTGCCCTCACACCTCTGACAAACTGTGCAAGGAAAGCAGCATGTTCTCAGGCCAGTCCTTGCAAGGCAAACCAGCCAGTTTGCAAGGCAGACAGGAGAGACCGGCTGCAGCACGAACCACAAGGCCTCTCTGCAGTGAGGGCACTAATTTGGACTTCTCCCAGCTGCTGATTTTACAAAACTCTTGAAGAACTTGGCATCTCCAAAACTCTGTACACCTATATCAAAGTAGCTGAATGTTGCTAACGAGCTCAGAAGTTACTGAAGGGGAATAGGAAAGTCAGCTTCATCAGTCAGCTTTTTTCCGAAGGCGCTGGGAAAAAAGGTATCTGTTAATGGCAGATTGCCAAGGGAAGCAAAACAGTCCCTCCCACCTATGCAGCCACAGCACTTGTGCCAAACACAGCCTGCGACAGGGAAGTAGTGTTCTTCTCCTGTTTGAGCAAAGGAATTCTATTTTGTGGCTGAGAAGTCTTGGACTAATTCTGAAAACTAAGAGTCCAAAAGAAGTGAGAGAATATTCTGTACTGTTTCATTATGTAACAGATCAAGGTAGGATAGACAGACACAATCATTCCTCGATTTATCCAGCTATCCCAAAGCAGTTTTGAAATAGTTTGTTCTAAAGGGAATTTTGAGATTAGAGCACTTGCTCTCTTTCACTTTATCCTGATCTAAGTGATACTGTTGTCATTTAAATTGTTTGAGCTGTACAAGACTTTAAATGCCTTAATATTTTAAGTGGGGGAATGTCCTGGTTTGAGCTAGGACAGAACCAGATTTCTTTGTTCTGCCTTCCTGAATTCATACATCAGAGGAATTAGTATATGCACTGTAAATCCCTACTACAATATACTACTTTCAAAATCTAGTTCAGATTAAGATTTTTCACTCAAAAAAATCCAGCTTTAACACGGATTGTCTAACCGATTATTTCTAAAAGAAAAAATTATCTCTTATTTAGACAATTTCATTTGATAGCAAACAAATGTTAAGAAGCATTCCTAGCTAGAGTTAAAGAAGCAGAGTTTGTGCCTCAATATAAAGTGACATAATGGAAATTTTTTAGGCACCAGAATGAAACAGATGGGTGGGTCCTCTACGCAATATGCGGGAGAAAAAGGTACCTTCAAAACGAAAGCTCCAAAGGTGGTGTTCGGGATGAAACACCTCCTAAAAACGTACATGGACATATATAATTTGCTGCTTCTCTCTGGAATAAGGACAGTAAAAGAAAAGAGGCCACTTGGATCCAGAATCTGGGAAACCACGGCTGCACACAGGCACTTACCAAATGTATCAAAACCAGGACACTTGCTTCCTAAAGCAGGAAGATGACTTCTCCAGACTACTCTGCTAATCGCAATGATAATTTAAGGTACCGCCTGGCTAAAAGGTGTTTAATTTGCAATCTAATATTGACTAGATTATTTCTCTGATAATCATGCAGCAATTATACCCATCTAATTATAAAGTGTCATCAGTCTTCCCCAGTTACACTCCAAGAAATAGCTTGTTTTTCTACTTAACTAAATTAACTGTTAATAACAAGTTCCTCGTATGTAGGAAACAGATCAGATCTCTAGATTACACAAAAAGCAGATGAAGATGGAGGTACAAGACAGTGAGGGACTGAAAATGAAGGCAATTATGTTCAATTTAGAGACACTAACATGGAAATTCTAAAGATAAAAGCTGATCAGAATAGAGAGTGAAAGTAATGACAGTGTATTTAAATGTCAGAAGAGTTTGAAACGACTCAAGAATCTCAGAAACAGCACATTCCTGGGGAATAGCTCTCTGGCTGTGTTTTACTTGCTTATAAAATAAGAAACAGCAGCTGCCTAAAGGTACTTCTTATGTAAATGTCAGCAATGACACAAATAAAGGTTGCACGTCTTCGTGTAATTAACTAATACCAACATGATAGAGTCAATTCAGTGCTGCTCTTCGAAAGTCTGCATAATTATTTGGCAATATACAGTCATACAACTTTCAGAAATCAGCATTAGACTTCTGTCAAGACTCTTTCAGCTGTTACCTCAAACTTTAGTACATTGATTGAAATAAGGTAACATTAAATGATGCTCTTTTTCCTATACCAAATTCATTCACAGCTGCATCCCTAGAAAGAACACATATTACTGATACTGTAAATTACTGTTACCTTCAAAAACTTCAGGTGCCATCCAAGCAGCACTTCCCTTATTGTTGGTCATGTGTGTTTGAATATCACAGGCTGTACCAAAATCACAGATTTTTAGAACTGTCCCCCCAGCTACCAAGAGCAAACTGCCAAAGAAAAAAAAAAAATCAAAATTGTAGGACGAAATAGTTTGGTAATAAACCACTATTTTTTTTAATCCCAACAACTACAATTCTTACACAGTTGAATATCTAAGGCTTTGCTTGTCAGTGCTTTAGTCTTATAATTTGAGAAATAAGAAAAGTCACTTGTGCCTAATTGGAGCATACGAAATATTTTAAAATAATCAAATATATAAGGCAATTTACTAATATTTCTACATGCCAGATTTTAAATAAATATCTCTAGCTATAATTAAGCACTAAGCATATATTGACAAAATTCAGATGCCATAAGCTGGAAAACAAGTGCTGTACAAATTTTATCAGAAGAATGATCAAGATTCCCATTAATGTCAGTCAACGCAGCTATTTATTTAAATGAAAACACTCAAAGTTACATGTTAACAACTCTCTCAATCAAAACTGGGGATACAAGAAAGAATCCAAGATTTAAAGTGTGGCTTCATGTTATAATTTTATCTGGTAATAAATGCAGGCTACCACCAAAAGGGAGTCACCCTGCTGATCCCCAAGTCTCTGCTTCCACCTAATCTGTGGACCCAGATCTGAAGCTGTAAAATGAGCCAGATCAACAGACTGACTGGGCAGAAGAGTATTCATTTTTGTTTCAGTTGAAAGTGATGGGAGATTCTGGCAGGGGTAGTGGGATAGGCAGAAGGAGGGGATATAGGAAGACGGCCACGTGGGGAAAGAGCTCTAATACAGCAGATTAAATATGTTAAACAACCCTCCTCACTAACATTCACTTATTGAACACCACAACCCATTGTAAAACTGGGCCATTTTAAATGCCTCTGATTAGAAGCCCTATCCCTATCAAAACCCTCCTTCCATGATCCAGGTCAGGAGCAGCATGTTTTTCCAGTTTAACAGAAAGTAACTGAGCACAGTTCATTTCCTGTACCATGCACCATTGTTCTGTAACTGAAGTTTCAAATGCACAGCTTTCATTTAGAATATAGTACATCCAATAATGTTAGTATCATTTAAAGGTACTTCCTTCAAATGAAAGTTCTTTTCAATGAACTTATTATACAGGATCTTAAATTCCAATTGTAAGAAAAGACAAAATATGAGCCATCAACCTACTTGGGTGGTTTCAGGTCTCTGTGGATCAGAGCCTTTGGTTTCATACTGTGGAGATACGCCACTCCTTGGGAACACTGTAAACACCAACTCATGGCATGTGCAGCAGTGTAATGAGGCAGAGGTTCAGCACCGTGCAGCACTGCAAAACAAAGGCACAAACTAAAAAGAACTTTATTGCATATTACAACAGATACAATGGAGTTAACAACATAACAGTCAGAAAGCTCTATGGAATCTAAGTAATTATCAACGTGTTATCACTGCAACTGCAGTGATAAACTCCTTCTGCAGACTTAAAATAATGGAAATGTCAAAATATTTTCCAGTTTTAGTATGTCTGAATAATTTTTGATGCTAAAATTCAATACGAAATGTTTTGCTTGTTCTCAGCTATACCTAGTAAAGTCTATATTAAACAAATGGGAATTTACAAGTTAAGGAAGAATCTTTTCAGATGTTCCACTGGAAAATCTTAAATGACTTGTATAACATATGAACAAATTGGTATTAAAAAAAAACAAACCAGGGGACTGAAAAGTGATTTTAAAAGCCCACTCCTTTCTCCTTAAAATTATTTTAAGAATTTCAAAGAACCACAGAATGGTTGTGGTTGAAAGGGATCTCTGGAGGTCCACCAAGCAGGATCAAGCAGGCCACTTACAGCCAGTTGCCCGGGATGTGGACAGGTGGCTTCTGAGCATCTCCACGGATGGAGACATACATATGAAACAAATTTATGTTTTAGATCATGTTTGCCCTAACACTAGCACTTCAGTTCCAGGAAGACAATATGTTGAAATGATACTCACCATTGTACAGAGAGCCTCCTTCAGCATACTCCATAACAAGACACACCTTTGTGGGGGAGGGGAAGGGACAAAAAATACAGATGTTTTAAACATAGGGGCAGAAAACAGCTTTTGTAAACTGAAGGGAAAGTTCTTTGAGACGAACTGCAAAGTCTCCACATCTAAGCTAATGGAAAATTTACCTATGAGGTAAACATATTTATGTATAAAAACAGACATCAGTTTTATACTTAGTTCCTCCTACAAGTTAAGAAAAAAGAGAATGACCTCCCCACATCCCAATCTTGAAAAGCAAATGCTGTCTTCAAACTGCAAGTCATTTGCCTTTATTTATTTTAGTGGCTTACAAAAAAAATTAAATACCATGCCAAAAGAATTTCACTAGTACTAAGGAAAAAGGGATGCAACATTAATAATTTTAACCAATTAAATAGCGCATACTAGAATTAGCTAAGGATACATTTGTCCTGTCACAGTACTTGCTTTTCTGCTTTAAGAATTTGTGAGACTGTTCGCAGCTGTGGCAGAAAGAAAGCAAATACTGAAAACTGCATATATGAGAATAGTAACTTATTTACTAGCTATGAACCATGCGTTGCTAATGTATTTCCTTTTTCATATTGCTGATTTGCAATTAATAGGACTGTAGATATGAATGACACTACACATGTAATACACCAGATGCCGTTCTGACAAACTGAAGTATACTCAATGTTTAGAAACAGCATTTGGGGTTTTCTTTAAAGAATTTATTTCTCATAGCAGGGGAAAGAAAAAAAACAAAAACTTGAAAATATCAATCAACTTACATATCTGTGTATTTCCTTATTATGGCTAAACCATACAAAACATATAAAATATCAAAAATACATATTTTTGTATATAAAATACACATTTTGTGCTTGACGGCTGCATATGTTAGCTAGTCACCTTTTATCACACCGACAAAACTACAACTTACTGGGTTTAGACAGGCTCCATATAACTTGACAATATTGGGGTGGTTTACTCGTGACAGTTGTCGAAGCTGCAATACAAATCACACTATTTCAAACCACGGGAAAAAAGGCTAATGCTTTATTTTTGCATCTGTAATTCACACACCACAACAGCAATTACCATTTTATATATCTGCATAACCCTAGATGATGATTTTAGGAATTACAAGACTGATAACCCTGTTTGCATTTTAATTTATGTAATTAGGTTTGTGTCTAACTGGAACTGTATTTAAAAGAAATTTTAAAAAAATTAAATTCAACCAAGTTATTTTTTTCATGGTGCAGTAAAATCACTCAAGTCATAAACACTGTGCCACTACGATCTCTATAGGTTCGGTGCTCCTTCTGGAGACTCCAGTTTTGGGATCATGATTGTCCGATTTCATAAACAATCTGAATCCTATTGGCTTGATTCACAATATAGAAAATTACTGTTCTTAAACCCCTCCCCCCCACCCCGCCTCCAACCCACAACCCTATAAAACAAGCCAGCCAGTGTAATATTAATGTGACATAGTTCCAAGAACCTACTGCTGCTTGTACTAATTGACGATAAGATTATTTTGCCCTGATTTTTTCTTTACCGGTAGGTAAAGTAGGTAGAAGAGAAGGAAAAAAGAATTTTTTTTCCTTTACACAGACTTCTGGGGCAGTTTATGCTGTTCATCATTTAGGGAGCTAATGCTATTTTTTTCTGTACACTTCAGAAGTTCTAAAAAACCAGAATGGAGTATCACAACCAAGTATCCCAGAAATTACTGAAGTACTTCTGGGCTATCTTCTCAGATCTCTTTCAAACATGAAAATATTAAGAAACTGAGCAGACCGACTCAGTATTAAATTAGACTCAGATTAATAACATTAAAAACTTTCCATGGTAACGAACGACACATAAATATTTAGAGAGAGGCCTATTACAAATATGCTTCCTTTAACCCTTCAGTGTGTTACATTTTTACTTCCAAAATTAAGAGATTTATTTTTAACATATTTTGTGTATCTCGAACATCGTTGATTCTTACTGATTAAGTACTGTGTCTTGGGAAGTTCGCTGGTATATCCGAACTACTCAAGATCTTTCTGATGAAGTAGACATTTGTCCTGCTTTCACTGGGAAAGAATCATAGAATCAATTTTCTGTTCTGGAAAGTGGCATTTTTGAGAAGACTGCAGCACCCGATTTGGTGGGAACAAAGTTGACAAGACACTTTGAGTTCATGGCCGGCCATAGTATGTGGGTTTCCACAGTGATCCAGGTCTTCAGCAGTTTTGTGCTAAAGCTTGGAGGAGCAAAAGCCAGGGCAGCTGACCCAGGCTGGCCCACCACAGTATTCCATGCCATAAACGTAACGCTTACTATAAATTGGAAAGTTTGCTGGAGACGGATCTCTTTCCTCAATGGCTACCGTCCCTGGAGGGTCTCACCCATCCTTCTGTGCCCCAGGCCTGCCCTCCCCTCTGCTGTGAGAGTCGCGCTTTCGCTGCAGCTGCGGTGCTCGCAGGGTTTGACATCTGGCATTCACTGCTGGGAGAGCGCAGCTCGCCACCACTACATGGGCTGAGTATAACTTTGTGTGGTTTGTACTAGTATTAGCTTTTCATTATTATTTAATTAAATCTGTTTCCATTTCAACCCATGTGTCTCCTTTCCTTTTCCCAATTCCCCTTCCCAGGTGGGAAGGGGTCACTGGGTGATAGAACAGCTGACTAAACAAAGACAACATTGAATGGAAAGAGCAATTGCCCTTAAATGAGTTACATATATTAATAACCTTGTATGTAAGAAAAAAATAATCAAATTATTAGAACTGCTGAAAAAACTAAGAAACAATTTCAAGTATGGACTTGATTGTATGAAGAACTTATACTGTAGCGCCTAGAAATGTTAATCAGTTCCAGGATTTTGGTGGGTATTTCAGCTGCACCCTGACTCCATACTGGGACAGAATTCAGGAGCTGGTGTTCCCCCGACTTGCGTGCCCTCCTCCTCTCACCTTACGTTCCGGTTTTTATGGGAAGTGAACTGAAGGAAATGCAACGTGCTCTGCCCAGTGACTTGTTATGTGTGACAAGGGGTTCAGGCCTGTACTGGGTACCACAAGCTGCATTTACCTTGTAATGCAGACATAGCTTTTAGTACACTAAATACATCCATGAATTTACGAAAACAAGCTCTACCAAACCCCACATTTTCCAGCAAACTTACTGTACCTCTACAATGAAGGCTTTTCTTTCAGATTCACTTTCTATCTGCTTAATGGCTACATCTTTAGCTCGCCATTTTGCCTTGCAGACAACACCAAAGGCTCCTCTTCCAACAACCTAGAACAAGGTAATATGAAACACCTGAGTTAAAACTCAAAATGGTTTCATNATAAACGTAACGCTTACTATAAATTGGAAAGTTTGCTGGAGACGGATCTCTTTCCTCAATGGCTACCGTCCCTGGAGGGTCTCACCCATCCTTCTGTGCCCCAGGCCTGCCCTCCCCTCTGCTGTGAGAGTCGCGCTTTCGCTGCAGCTGCGGTGCTCGCAGGGTTTGACATCTGGCATTCACTGCTGGGAGAGCGCAGCTCGCCACCACTACATGGGCTGAGTATAACTTTGTGTGGTTTGTACTAGTATTAGCTTTTCATTATTATTTAATTAAATCTGTTTCCATTTCAACCCATGTGTCTCCTTTCCTTTTCCCAATTCCCCTTCCCAGGTGGGAAGGGGTCACTGGGTGATAGAACAGCTGACTAAACAAAGACAACATTGAATGGAAAGAGCAATTGCCCTTAAATGAGTTACATATATTAATAACCTTGTATGTAAGAAAAAAATAATCAAATTATTAGAACTGCTGAAAAAACTAAGAAACAATTTCAAGTATGGACTTGATTGTATGAAGAACTTATACTGTAGCCCCTAGAAATGTTAATCAGTTCCAGGATTTTGGTGGGTATTTCAGCTGCACCCTGACTCCATACTGGGACAGAATTCAGGAGCTGGTGTTCCCCCGACTTGCGTGCCCTCCTCCTCTCACCTTACCTTCCGGTTTTTATGGGAAGTGAACTGAAGGAAATGCAACGTGCTCTGCCCAGTGACTTGTTATGTGTGACAAGGGGTTCAGGCCTGTACTGGGTACCACAAGCTGCATTTACCTTGTAATGCAGACATAGCTTTTAGTACACTAAATACATCCATGAATTTACGAAAACAAGCTCTACCAAACCCCACATTTTCCAGCAAACTTACTGTACCTCTACAATGAAGGCTTTTCTTTCAGATTCACTTTCTATCTGCTTAATGGCTACATCTTTAGCTCGCCATTTTGCCTTGCAGACAACACCAAAGGCTCCTCTTCCAACAACCTAGAACAAGGTAATATGAAACACCTGAGTTAAAACTCAAAATGGTTTCATTTGCTGCGCAGGACTATGAACAGAAAAGAAGTTGATCCTAGAAAACTGAAGACACACAGAATTACATTTTGCAGCAGCAACTTAATATTATACTGTCAAAGCATAACTGGAGCTTAGCTAAGCTTCCTCCAGAGATCATTTACAGAAGAAACAGGAAAACATACATACAAAACATTCTGTTATTAATATGCAGTAACAGTATGTCAGGAAAACATGATCTTAAATATTTCAAACAAGATCTGTTCAGAAGAAAATTAGAAGAATGATGGCAAATTTATTTTTATAGATTTGATCAGTTAAATTATATCTGTCTCCTGTATTTGTTTATGCTTGCTAGTACTAGGAATTCAAAATTCTGATACTTAAATGCATATGCAAACAATTGCACAGGACTATGCTGAAGTTTGGATGAGGTGTTCAATGTGCTCAAAGTTATGCTTCCATTTTCTCACAGATGCCTCAACAGTGTAAGAACAGTAAATTCTCCCGGGAGTCCTCCAAAAAAGCACAGTGTCTGTATAAACTACGCTTTCTCTATTTTTGTTGATGTCTGCTTTCTAGTTTATTTGGAATTAACATTGCCTAAAAATATACAAAAGCAGACAAGAGTCGTAACTCTTCAGTGTAACTGCACACAGCAGTAGCAGCAGCTTTTGCATACTATATTATTCGAGAATCCTTCCACGTATGCTGTGAAGAAGCTCTAAGACCACCACTATTTGGAGTAGTTCTTTGAAACCAAGCACGAAAATTAAAGCAGAATAAAGAGAAAGGTCCTTTTCCTATGAGGTCACTTCCAGTTACTGGTGAGTTACAAACCAGGGTTATTTCAAATTTCACTTCTTTTAATTATGTTCTTCAGGGTGAAAATGGCAACATACAGAAATAACAGCAAAACATGCATATGCGATGTAAAGTTGAAACCAGAGGGTCACCAAAAGAGTGACTCCAGCTGCTACAGGGAAGCAGAGACAAGCAAGTTGTTACACATATGCCCAAAATAAAGGTGGAGAGAATAGGAGGAAATGGAAGGCACACAGAGGCAGCTAAGGGATAAGAGCTCCTCCAACTCCAAAAAATGCAAGGCAGGGCAGATGAGAAGGACAGAGGGGGAAACAAATGGACAAGGGGCTAGGTGGGCTGGTCTGGGATTCTGTGTTTGGCCCCAGCAGCCTTTTTTCACAGTTGGTTTTAACTGCATTCTGCGCTCGTGTTCCCACTCCTCAACTTCAAGTGGTATCATCTGTATCCTCAGGAACAAAACAGGCACTTCTGATGAAATAAACACTTTTTTTGGGAGGTGAACAAGAAAAGAATGGAAAGGAAGGGGAGTAGGGAGAGGGTGGAGTGGAAGCATTTACAAACGTGATTACTATAGCAGTTTATTATGGCACAATTTAATTTTACCATCTTCCTTGAATTGCTAATGCACACACACGAATATTATTTTGGATGGAAAAACACACTTGCCAAAATTACAAAGCTCTTCACTAGAAAGTCATAGTTATTTATGACTTTATCCAATAAAAAAGGGAAAAGATTCAGGGTAGTGGGGAGGAGGGAGGAATATTAAAAATTAAAATATAGTGATGCAAAATAATTAAAGGACCCACAAAATGTTGAAACATAATATTGCATCCACATTACGAACAGTATGCTGATTCTTATAGGTTCACTAGTGAATTCACTCCTTAACAGAATGGTTTCTTAAAAGAAAAGTGTGATTTGTATGGGATCAGTGAATAACCACACATTCCCCAATGCTGAAAAAATGCAAACTGCCTGCTGCATGAATGCTCATCGTTTGAGGAAATAACATTTAATAATTTTGCCTATTTTTTGAGATGTCTCCAATATAGTAATAAGCCGGACATAAATTAAGAGTGCTGATCCAGAGAAGGCAACTCAGTAGCCAGGAATGTACAAGTACCAGGCTCTACTTGTCAAGGCTCCATGTCAACGCAAAGGCTTCATGTCAATGCAAACTGACTATCATGTATGTAAATCATGCTTGGGTTAATTTCTGGCTACATGCTTTCCTGATAAATAAATAGTGAAGTTAATTTCCCCTGAGAAGGGGGCAGATAAGGCTCCAGGTGCGTAGCTCAAGACTTGCTAAACTTTCATGTTGAATACGAGAAAGCTTGCAATCAAGGGACCCATCTGAAGAGGGGAAAGAGATAATTTTTTTTTTTTTAAAAAACCAAACCAAACTCAAAATTTTGCATTAAAAAAAGATGAGAAAAGGGGAAGCATGCTCACTATTTTTGTAAGGTTACATATGGATATGAAAGACAGATGCCCAGGAATGGCGATTTTTCTTTTCTTTTTTACATTACAGCACGCACGCAGCCATCTGGGATCTCCTGGCTTCTCTCCCTCCACAACGCTGGGTCATTACNTTTGAATACGAGAAAGCCTGCAATCAAGGGACCCATCTGAAGAGGGGAAATAGATAATTTTTTTTTTTTAAAAAACCAAACCAAACTCAAAATTTTGCATTAAAAAAGATGAGAAAAGGGGAAGCATGCTCACTATTTTTGTAAGGTTACATATGGATATGAAAGACAGATGCCCAGGAATGGCGATTTTTCTTTTCTTTTTTACATTACAGCACGCACGCAGCCATCTGGGATCTCCTGGCTTCTCTCCCTCCACAACGCTGGGTCATATACTCAGTCTACCACAAGACATCCACAGCAGATCCACAGAACAAGCCCCATTCTCCCCCATGTAAAAAGGGACCCACTGATTGTAACCTCCTCCCCCACATAAGGTATAGGGCCTTGACTCTTCTCTTGACGTAACACACACCAACTATTTTCTTGCAGTCCACAACTGAGATTGGAAACACCAACCCATATGCATCAAGCAGCCTATGAAAATAGTACATTGCGAACAACCTGGAAAAAGTGAGTCACCTGAAGAAATAAAAGTCCCAAATAGTCTCCCTTGATATTTCCTCTTCTCTCTCTGACCACGTTTTGAATAAAATCGCTCAGTTTCTTGGAGTTTGCATACCCCTGACCTTCTTTTACTGGCAGAGAGTTGTCCATTACAACCCCTCTACCTACCTCGCACAGCACCATGACCAGACCTACAGTTTACGAAAAATGTCATCAGTCTGTGTGTGTGCCACAAGTCTGTATTTCACGCAAGTGCTGATTTACTGAGCACATGGAAACCACCCACCGTGCAAGCATATGTAACTCAGACTGCAGCCTGCTCACACCTGAAAAGTACTAAGGACAGGCAGTTAACAAGAGAAGGATGCCACAGAGCAACTTGGGCAGCACGAACTGCACTGGCAGCAGCAATTCAAGGTCTGCTGCTCCCCTATGATATGGAGGAGCCCAAACTGGTCAAGTAACTGGGAAGAACTCTTCCCTCCACTTACAGAAAAGAAGGTGTGCATATAATGATTTCTCCTAGCTGGACACAAATGACTTTATGGCACAAGGCTCAGTGAGACTCCTTTTAGAAGGTTCCTTTTCTCAATGTACCTTTTCTCATGCTCTTTCACGGTTTTTGACTACAGCTCTTGTTACATTTAATTCAGCTACATGCAAAAAAAAAAAATCACTATTTGAAAACAGTGCATATACATCACTTAAAAGATTGGTCTCAGATACATCTGATAAAATTTAATGAAGTAATTTGACTTCATTTTTTATTCAGCCTGAATCATTTACAACAGTTTGTGATGGATCAGGCTTACTTTTTTTGGCTAGTCATACCTTTTCTTGCTGAAAAGACTTGTGTATGTCCATGCGTACAAACATATNTACATAACTTAAAAGATTGGTCTCAGATACATCTGATAAAATTTAATGAAGTAATTTGACTTCATTTTTTATTCAGCCTGAATCATTTACAACAGTTTGTGATGGATCAGGCTTACTTTTTTTGGCTAGTCATACCTTTTCTTGCTGAAAAGACTTGTGTATGTCCATGCGTACAAACATATTATATGCATTATGGATACTTACATATATATGTTTTATGGATATAATTTTAATATTATGACTATATAATGTATACTACACATCTTTATATATTAGAAGTATTTATTTTTCACATGTATTTAAAAATAAAATTACATGTATAACAAAAAAAAAAAAGAAAGCCCAAGTATCCCTTGCCTTTGATTCCACATGGCCAACTTCAGCCCATAAGCCAACACAACCGCATACTGTTTCCCTGAAGATAAATCCATGACTATTTGCAAGTTTAATTCCAAGAATTGGTACACGTATTTCCAGTTCACGTACCACAGAAACCATTATTTTTCAATGCTGCCGTATTTTCAAATAACAATTCTATTCAATGATGAAACCAAGATAAATGAGTGTACCACCCAATCTGATGTTTTACATTGCACCACGAATGGTCACAATACTCTGGGTCTAGCTGAAAAGTACAATCAATTCCAAGAATCAGATGCACTTTATGAAGTCCTTCTGATGAGTGGGAAAAAAAAATAAAATCAGTGTCAGGCACAAACAGGAAGAACTTACCAGGCAATCTGAATCTTAATTATGCAAGAGAAAGCTTAGAGAGACCATCAGATACATAAATTTTACGGCTGGTGAAAAGAGTTTGATAAATGACTATGCGGTCAAGGTTTCATAACAATTTATCAGTGACTTGGTGCCTGCTTAGGCGGAGGGCTGAACTTGAGAAGAGGACACGAATGCACTGAATATTTACCTAGGATACAGGGAAAACAGAGAAGAGCCGATCCTCCATTAAAGCAGCTCAGCCTCTTGGACAGCATACGAAAGGAGCAACCGTCAGAAGCAATGATGGATCTGATACAAACTTGGAGTTTACCATATGTGAAAGCCCAGTATGTCTTTCCTACTTAAACTGGAAAAAGTATCTTACTCATTGTAAAAACATCCTTCATAATTGACAGAACGGAGCTTGTGGTGGATTCCACTTACATTTCATTTTCTTCCTTTAAGTTTTCACTGAACTTATTCTTTACAGGAGTAAGTTCTAGAATTTGCCAGAACAGTTTAAACACTGCGTAGTTTCCTTCAACACCATGTCCTGGAACTAAAGTAACTTAATAGCGTAGGAGGGAGGCGCTGCCTGAACTTTAGTTTCTTCACGCTCATTCCTTCTTGTCCCCTGCTGTTGGTGCCACACCATATGTTTGGGCAGTAGTGCATATTCTGAATTATATCAAGCACAGATAATGGAATTATTGACACAACAAATCAATAAACAGAAGTTGATCTGTAGCACTGTGTATGTTTGGAAAATGATCTAAAAATAAACACATTCTGTTGGTAAAATATTTTATCCCTCTAAATATCTTCTAGGAGAAAAAAGGAAAATACAGGGCAGATGACACATTTAGAAATAGAACACCAGGGCTTCTACTTTTCCACAGGACAGAATTAAGTTTGTCAAGAACCACTCAGTTAGTACATGACACAGACACATTTTAAACTGGCAGAAATGCTTAAAGTGCTTTAAAGATTGAGAAATTTACACAAATTTATTCCTCTTCCTATAAAATCCATACCAGTAAAAAGTTATGTTTCACTGTGTGACAAAGTGACATGGCAAAAGAGAGTGTTGTTTGCATGTTTTCCAGATAATGTATTTGGAGTCTTATTTAAAGACTATGAACCATACAAGATCCCTGGAACAAATATTACCTCTGCCTCTGTGTACAAATAGTATCAAATGCTGTAGGTAAACAAAGATAGATACTGACTGGTAAGTATGTAGACTATACTGACTGGTAAGTATGCAGACTAGAAATCATGCAGGAAATAGAGACTGCAGATATGTTAAGCCCTCAAGGATGTATTTTGTCCTAAGGCATGTGACTAGTAATTCTCCCCCCCACAGTAAAACAAGAAAAATGCATCTGTTTATTCAGACGCACCTTATTCCTTGATCGAATGTCAAAACTTTGGAAGAATTAATTTCAACTTTGCACTAACTGCACAGGTTTTCTATTCACTCAAAAATATAAAGATACAAAGTTTTAATCTGTATCCATGAAGTTTCTATGTTAGTTAGTTCTGCATGCTGGATATCCAGAGCTTGTCTTTCTAAAAAAACCTTGCTGGATATATGACAGCAATACAATATAATAGCTCCCTGGTTAGCAGATGTAGTATTCTTTGGGGAATTATCTTCAGAATTTGCAGTATCTACACGACACATTTGTTTACAATTTTGGGAAGCAAGACAAGCAGTTGAAAAAACCAACACAAAACCAACAAAACCTGTTCTTCCAAACAGACAGCAGTCTCTAAATTATATCTAATATCTATGTCCCTTTGGTTATTGGTACATTTGCAAATGAAATGTTTATGAAAACTGAAATTTCGGATCTCTCAAGCTACAGACATAATGCAAGACAGGGGCAGCGTGGTGGGGGTGGTGGGGAAAGATGTTTGACTATGCTTTGTAAAAACAGAAACACATTTTTACATTTAGTTGCTTCTATTCTTTCTGTCTACCAGATTTCCAACATAACAAAAACATACTAATATTTTCAGTTTTTCCACACATCTGCCCATGCAACACATAGAAAGCATATAGATAAAAAACCCCCTGAAGTGCCAAAAGAAGCCATGAACAACAGTTTACAGCCCCTAAAAATATATACCCACACTTTCTATCATTCATTCAACCAGCCTCAAATTCCAACTTTGGTTCCTCTGTGTGTGCTACGCTTTATTAAGCAGGTTGAAGCAAATCGGCCCCATGCCACAAATGACTGTGGCCAATACCCTGGCAGCACTTTTAGGAAGGAGTTCAGATCTGCCAACTCTTACAGCTACGTTCTTTGACTGGTGAAGTTTATTTGTACTAGTGCTCAACTCAATTCTAAATGTTGCTTTCCCTTTCTGGGATTCATACAGCAATGAAAAAACCCCGAACAGCAAAACTTCTCCCCATCTGCCCCCCCTCCCAAAAACCCATAAGCAAGTCCACTAATTTAAAGTGAACTAAGTAATTTAGGTTAGATTTAGTTTCCAAGTTTCAATTTTAGTGTTATGCAAAACACTGTAGAAAAAAAAACTTAATAAAAAGAATTGGGTATTGAAAATCAACTTATATTTTTAATAAATATACATAACTCTGTTTGCCATGAACTAATATAGTTGGACCATATTCACGGCATCATTTTAGAGCTGCACAACACTGTACAGTTATTACGTAGTGACTTGGCTATCTGAATTTAGTTCTGTTTTAAGAAACCATTCTCTTCTGACTTCTCCAGAATGTGTTTATGGAGAATCAAAATACCATCACAAATGTTCCTAAAATTATGGGTGTTTCCCGAAATTCTTCCTTTGCTCCAAACACACAACCAACTCTCTTTGCATTTTGACAGCTCAGTCATTCTAAGAAACGTGTGCATCTCCAGCAAAGATAACAGTTTATCAGGTTATACTTTCATTCCAGCTTTTTACATACTGATAGCCTTTTACACACGTGTCTCAAGAACTGAACTCATTTTAATTACCAGTAACTTAAAAACATTAACAAAACACTTGTCTGATGTTCCAGTATAAATCAGTTTGTTCTGTTACAGCAGCCCAGAGGGAGATTCTAGTTTTAGACATGAAATGCCGGGTAACGAGGCACTCGGGGTGAAGGACTCCAACGTGAGTTGGGCTTGTTGGGCTGCCACAGTCTAAAATTACTGGTCTTTGAAATGCAAATAATCAGTCTGCAGGCAGTAAAGTATTGCTAGAATCCACTGAGTGGGATAAGTAAGGGACATGTGAAGCTTGTTCTGTTGTTTTAGTTTTTTTTTTTTTCCTTAGGGAAAGGCATTCCCTCAGCCAATTTCTGATAGCAGTTACACTGTCCCTCAGTTGTGACCTTAGCAGCTGCATTAGACATGGAACTTTATTATCATCTCATTAATACACATCTTGCTTTCATCACTGGAATAGAAGAGCCTGTGAGGTTTCTTTCCCATGTATTCTTTATGAGAGTAAAATATAAGTTTATTTTACAGGACACAACTGACTCACTGAATATATCTGCATGTGTAGAAATAAGAGTAAAGTCCTGCATTAACAGTTTAACTAGTTTATTAGCCATCTTCTAACACTTCCTGCACACTAAATTTCATCCACATGAAATTGGTGTTGCGTAACTTCCACTATATATTCATGCTCCAGCTGACACTTCAGCTATTTTCTTAGATGGAGACAATCTTCCACTGGTATAATTAAACAAAATTTAAACAGTGATTTCAATTAACTCAGAAATGTCTTTGGAGTAAAATCACAGAAAATTTAGTGTAGGTTTTCACCACGTAATTTTTTGCTTTTGCTTCTCTATGTCCAATTTTGCACCTTTCTGAAAAATGCTGAGAAATCGTAGATGTGACTGATTTCAAATGGACTCCTAACTACCACTCCTGGCTCTTGAAAACCAAGCCTTTCGTAGTCATGTCAGATATCTAAGGATATTGTTCAGATCTCAAATCACACCTGTGGTGCTCATCCAAATGTCTTCCAGTTTTGCAGACTGGTATTCTACAACTGGACACCATCCCCCAGGACGTAAAAACAAGGGTGGTAACAACAACTCAGCAGCTCACACAAATCTGCTTTACATTGTAGTGTAACGGACATAATTACCCACTGCATCTCATTAACTTTTTAAAAGTTAACTATGCTAAAAGGGAGCAAAAACCAGTTATCTCGCTGTATTCCTCTTTCTCTTGTCTCTGAACAGCTCTGCTCCACAATTGCAGATGCAGTTCCTCAGCACACTTCTTGGACAGTTAATGAAATTATTAAATTGTTTCAAAAACGTCTAAGGTAAGTAAACATGCCATAAATCGCATCTCCTTAGTTGCTGGCACCTTAAGCAAGTTTTCTAACATAGAAAGCTTACCTGTTCTTCTTAAAGAAAACATTACCCTAAACCCCTTAGAGTTAACTACTATTGCCCAAACAGATTGTTGAAAATAACCTTCAGAGTATACTACAGTATACCAGTAGACTATTAAACAACAGTTTTCAAGTAATTTACACTTTCTGACTGTTCAAAAGCAACGTGCAACTACACAAACATGGCAATGGGTTTCAACCTGGCTACATCAGACAGTGACTGGGCAGGGCCACAGCGTACGCGACTAGACATGCATCTTTCAGCTGTGCGATCAAGGCACACATACACACCATGTGATGAAGAGTCTGTGTTTTGGTCATGCATGGGACTGAGTTACACGGTGGAGGAAGGCCTGTGGGATTTTCAGGTAAGAGTGGCAGGGAGCAGGTTGCCAGAACAATTCAAAACCAAAGTCTGTTCATTGCTTAGATGCTTAGAAAGTTCCTCTGGGAAGAAGACACAGCAGCTTTTAGCCCAGATTTAAAGATAAGATTTTAAAACAGGGCTATTAGGCTTTTTATTTTTAACTTGACTTCAGTTATATTAGGTTTTCAGATAAATTCTGTAGTTTTATTTACTCAGTTTCTAATTAATTGGCTATCTAATACCTGAAAACTTGAGAGGACATTCTCACAGACAAAAATTTGTATGGCAAAGTAGGGAACATTTCTGTTGAATCCGAGTTTTACATTGTTTTTCCCTTCTAGTTTTGAAGATGCTCCCACTGTGTCAAATCAATTTTGATTTGACTCCAACTCATTCATAATAATTATCTCTGTATTTTACTTCAATCTAAGCACTTTAAATAACGAAAAGGCAGCTTGAAGTTGGAGACTTGGTTTGACTGGTGGGAAGTAACACTATAGTATATAGTCATGTGCATGGTAGCTAAACCAAAATATATTCTTGATATTATCCAGCAGAGTTCACTCAAACCTAAATGAAAGCACACTTATAGATCTCACATTTATTAGCAAGGACTCAGGGCCTGCAAGTATTCCAGAACTTCAATATCTATTAATAAACCAGTGGCAGAGTGGGACTGCTATCTGCTGACAAGACAGCCTTGATAATACAACAGCAAAGCTATGATTATACAAGCATTCGAGTTCCCAGTGTAGATCTGTTGACACTCCATTCTGAAACATCTCAAGTTTGCCAAGCGTATTAAATTCTGACCATTTTGAGTCCTTACAGCCATTTATAAGTCCTTGAAAACTGAAGTGAAGAGCACAGAAAACCCTCAGTAAGGATGTACACTTTGTTGCGAAGTTGACTATTTGCCCTGTAACCACATCATGAGTAAAAGGTCAACACCCACGGCCGGGAAAAGCAAAGTCTAAGTATGGTCTCCAATTCACCTGTTTTATTGTAAAGTAGATTTTATTTCTTCCTCTGTGCAATGACACTCAGACTGTGTTCAGCACTATGGTATCCCCAGTGCCTATAAGAACTTCTGGTAGGACAGGTACGCTGAGTGTAACTCAAAATGCTACACCAGCTGTCATCAGATTTTCTCATGGACAGTATACTTTATCAGAGCTCCCCTGCTTACATCACATGAGTTTTGTAATGTCCAACAGAGATACTACTTTGAGGATAAGGCAACAATCACATAAATAAAGCACAAATTACTGCTTAGGCATTGTCTCTACATACATTTTTGTGCATATAGTCCTGTCTCAGCAGGGCAGGCACATACAACAGACAAGCTCTGAACACTAAACCTTAGAATGATAAATTCTAGTTACATCAATTACACACTACGCAGCTCCACATTTCCTACATGTAAAATCCGAATATAATCCTCGCTAACAGCCTTCCCAATAGTGTTGTGAGGATTAAAGATTTGTATAGCATCTTATTCATTCAAAGTGCGGTGTGTGTAACATATTAGATGTGCTACTCTCTTCTACAAGCTATCACAGGACACCTTTTTATAGTGGATAAATTCCTATCAACTTTATTTTCTTCTTTGGGTGAGAAAAGCCATTTGTTCCAAAGCATATGATTTGATCCCTGTCGAATAGTAAGCATTGCAAAAACACCAGCATATTATCAGTACAAAAATACTTTCAGTTGCCGAACACCATAAAATTTTCTCACTTCAGAACAGTTAAATGCACAAAGCGAAGAGGAACGAGTAGACTTAGAGGCAAAAATCTTCACGACTGTCATACTCATAGTAAGAAGAAAAGGCAGTCTTTTGGAAGGTGTTATCTACTTAGAATTTTCAGTGCCTGCTATGGTGAAAGCCAAAGTTACCACAACACTACTCAAAACAGCAGAAAGTGCCCTGGTGTTCTATGAAAATATTGCCGATTTTATGTGCTGTGAACTTTCCCAGGCCACACAAGCCCAGCATAACAGTTACGAACAAACCAGTATCTAGCAAACCACCTCAAAAACGTGAGACGCTGGCTGACGTATCTCTAAAAGCTACCACACAGAATTAAATTCACTTCCACATAAGACATTTTAAGAAAAAAGAGTGTAATTATTACTGAAAGAGAAAGATGTTAATCTACGAATAAAAGTACAAAGACTGTTTCAGCAGTCCTGAGTGTCTGTTCGGTCCAAGCTGGCCGCATCAAACTCAGCACGGATCTGCATGAAGCAACTTCATTCCTGTAGAGATGTTAGCAGGGAAGGAAGAAAAAAATCCAACAGCAGTAATATTTTTGTGTGATTCTGAGAGTTAAAACAACCTCGTGGTATAAACATAATACTGAGTCCTTTAGTAAAGAGTGTTAAGTTACCCTAGATCACACCCATCCCACTTTCACAGGAAATCCAGACAGACGAAAGGTGCATACAAAATTGTGTACTTATTTCATCTGATTCTGGCCTCAAGGAACTTAAGGCAGTAATTTTACTACTAACTTTCTACAGAAGAAGAAATACTTGCTTCCAATTGTGTTATATGGTAACTGAATGTCACTTTCTGGGTAACATCCACAAGTCACAAACGAAACTTTACAGATCCATGAGTGCAACATCACTAGCCTATGTTAAGAAAAAATAATAAAAAAGGATCTGTACGTCCTTACAGCTAACAGAACTCTAAATGTAGCAAATAATTAACACTGGTATGATTATATATGGCTCAGTTTGGTGGCAGAAGGAGAAAGCAGGGGCATACAGAAATAGAGATCCGAAAGAAACACCACAATTAACAGTTCCCTCTTGCGATAGTGTTTGACAACCGCGTTTGCCACCCATTCTAAAGCGGGTGGTGAAACTTTAAAATTAAAGTTCTGAATAAACTCATCTCGCTTAAACAAAACCCGACGGTACAGCAGTGCGCACCAGGGCTGGCGTCAGTAAGCTGGCACCTCCGCTCCCAGCCACACCGCCTTTGTTCCCCGGTGCCAACCTCTGCAGCATCCAGAGGAGAAGGAAGCCGCGCTGGAGGAGGGGGGGTGTGT
>VZSC01015427.1:161465-190922 GCA_013398225.1 Steatornis caripensis
GGCTCCCCGCGGCTGCGCGGGGCCTCTGCTGTGCAGGATGCCGGCGGGGGCAGAGGGCGCGGGCCGGGGCCCCGCCGCGCGTTACCTCCATGCGAGTGCGGGGCAGCACGCCTCGAATGCTGAATATGCCTCTTCCTAATATACACATACACATATATGTATGTATTTCCCCAGGAGAAGAGGTGTACGTTATGGGGGATGTGCGTCTTGGGACGTGTTTTCTCCGAAGCGCAGCGTTGGGTGGCTTGTGCTCTTCAGCGGCTCTTTTCTCAGGGGAAGGTGTGTAGGAGGGTAGCTGGGGAGCGAGGGTAATTAAGCGAATGATGTAAACGCATAGCAGTAAGGGGATGGGACTCGGGAATTAATGTATACCTTAACAGCTCCCTCTCCAGCCCCCAGCTGATGGGAGTCTCAACCCACTTCAGGAGCCAGCTCCTGCGTTGACTTCTGGCTGGAGCAGTGCGCATCGGTGTTTTGGTGGTAAATCTCCTGGGCTGAGGCTTCAGGGCGACCCACGGTGTGAAATCAGTGCTGGGATGAGTGGATATAGCTGCTGTGTTTCGCTGGAACTGCTTTGCTTCATTTCAATATGTTTAGCCTCAGGGCTATATATAAAATATATATATAAAATATGTTATTGTACAATACTATTAATAGTATGTGATTTCAGTAGATCTATCTAGTACGCTTTCCTAGATCTTATTACATTAAAATGCTAGTGAATATCTGTACCTCACAATGAAGTCTCATAAATGGGAGATAGAGCTGGTTTACAGAGCTAGCCTGTGCAAGCTGCTTAACCGATTAACTAGGAAAGAGAAGATCAAGGATGAATGTGGGCAGTGACCTACTCTCATGATGGCTCAGCTGTTGTTAGAAAAGCTGAAGTGAAAGTACCTCTGTCAGAGCTCCGACACTTTGTGACAGGCTGTCATTTTGGGTTGTTTGCTCCCCTCTTGCCCTTTTCTGTCAGCTTTAGTATTTTGTCCAGGATCGCCAGGTGTCTAGCAGTCCAGAAATCCCAGATAAGCAGTCACAGTACATGGATCGGTTGACTGTGTTGCATACAGGATGAAACTAGTCTCCGGAACTTGTTGGATCGGTGTGATTATACCGCCCAAGTGATCTGTGTTTGCGTGGGGAGCAAACTCATATCCTGAATGCATTGAGTTCCTGTTGCTTTTTGATATTCTGATATGATTTGATTTAGAAAGATTTAAAGAGGCTTCTGTTAGGCATGAGAAGGTTCCAGGTACCACAAAATCTGGCTAATACCTGCTTCATCCAGCAATGGGATTATTCAGACCCCCTGGTTTCTCAGAGGTTGTATATAGGTTTGGATGTTCATATTGACCCTGATGTTCTCAAAATACATAGTCTCTGGATGATCGGGATCTAGGACCTGCCTATACCCAGAGGTGTATTTGAGTTTTGTTTTCATGAAAGCCATTGTTAGTGTACATCTTGATCATACTGTGACATGGAATCACAAAGTAACACGTTTGTACCTGGACCTGAGGTGTTCTTAAAGGAAAGCGTATCACTTCTGTGAGAGTAGCTGCTACCGTCTCAGCTGCTGACTGTGCAATATATTGTTTTTTGGAACGTGAAGAATATGGATTTCAGAGGTATTGAGAAACTGCAGATCAGATCAAAACCAGACTCCTCTCAGATAAATTCATAGTGCTGGATGAATTGTTCTATAAACACTTTTAAGACTGTGATTCAAGGCAGCCAACACATAAAGTCAACTGAAGCCAAGGAACAGGAGTTAATTAAAAAAAAGGATATGTGAAAATCTATCGCTGCTGGTCTTTATACCTAATGGCAATCTTGAGCGTGGTGTCAGGTAGAATTCTGAACTTAAAACGCCTCTTTTTCTTTTTTTGTGCATGTTTGTTATGCATTGGGGAAGGTGAACTACAACAATGCTTTTCAGAAAGCTGGCCAGGTGGGTGGTGGCACTTTAGGTGGCAGTTGGTGATCTTTAGTAAAAGTAACTGAACATTTGGCTTTTTATTATGTTTCACAGACCTCTCTTGAGGATAAATATCAAGCAAGTGACAGTTGCAGTCTTTTATATTTTAGTGGTGAGATTTTTCTGTTACTTTTTTTTGTTGATGAGAATTTAGAGTGCAGAGGAGAGCGTTCTAATTATAGTTGCTTATAAGGTTTATTTCCTTTCAGAAATTGATGTAGAAATATATATCTCAAAAATAATGAGCTCTTTCTTTGTGAAAGCAGCGTCATCATCATTACCAAAATGTCACTGTTGTGAACATCAGGTGCAGTTTTAGGGATGTGGCAATTTTAATGCTACTTCTTTTTGCTTTCTGACTGACAGTGTCTTAATTAGCTGTGTTTGGACTGAGTATAACTTGTACACCCCCAAAACAGAATATTTAAAATATTTATTCAACAAACACATTTGAAAGGTGAAGGAAAAGAAAAGCTGTATCGGCCACAGGCCGTGTTTATCTTGGAGAAAAGCTGCTCTTGCGTTTGGAAGAAAATCCTCGAGCCTGGGAAGCCCACATTCTGGGTCTCAATTGCTTGTCTCTAATGTTGGAAAGAGGTTACACTGCTGGGAAGGTGGCTGCTTAAAGATTGTTGGAAGTCTCAGGATACCACGGTCAGAGCGCACACAAATGCTCAAACCTGAGCTGTATTTTTTCGGACGGTGAGGCAGTAGGTCTTATGCAAAATATGAAGTAAGTTTACATGGCCAGCTTAACAGACCTGAGACTTATCCCTAACGTCTGCATATCTTAGCTAAAATTTATCCGATGTATACAGAATCTTACAGCTTAGAATTCGGGCACGTTTTCATGAGTACAAACAAGGGTGTGGCTGTATTATCCTGGCTACCATCTGGCCAGGTAGCGTTATATCCATGTAACTGTTGTAGGAGTTTTTTTAAGAAGAGCAAACCAGCATTATTTTCCCAAACTTTAGAAAAAAGCTAAGCGAGTTCTTCTTGCAAAAGATTGCAACTTGTGTCATATTTTCAGTATAAGCAAATTTTTTTCAGTTGGTTAAAGCATCTCATTTTAAGCAATGGAAGAACAATAATAGAAAGCAGTGGTGGAAAATGTTGGATGGTCTCAACAACTGGCATACCTACAACAAGAAAGGTTCCCTTCTAGGCTTGAGCACAAGAATAGTTCAGGTTTTTGACAAGACTGACTCTATTTTTCTCTTGTTAAATATTGGCTTGTAAATAGGAAGTTACATCATTTCTGTTCGTGGGAACCCTGTGTGATTAAAGACCTTGACACCAGCTGTAGAAGTGATTGCAAGTCATCAACCTCATCTCACCTGTCTGGTGGGAAGTGTCTGGATGCACGCTATCCGTAGGAAACCTTGAGGAATTAAAAGGAGGCGAATTAGCCTGGATGACTGAGTGACAAGAACTGGTGGATGAACTGTTCGTTCGTTGCCTTGCCAGTGTGAGGCCAGAGCAGGTCCTTGGTGACCAGTAATATGGAACACACCATGAAACATATGTGCCATACAAATTCAGGTCCCAGCCAGGAGGGACTGTGGAGAAGCCTGCTTCTTGTTCCAGCGCAGGTACAATGAAAATGTCTCATGAGGACAAAGCACCATGATGATACTGAAAGATTTCTGTTGTTCGGCATGGCAGAGTTGTTGCCATCTTCTCATGTAGCTGCTTCGACTCTTCTGCTAAGATTTCCCAAGAGCAGGTTGCAACATTTTGTGTGTCAGAGTTCACTGTTATTTCACCAATTCTGTCTTGCATTAGTGGTTTGCAAGCTCTTGCAAAGCAGCAAAAGGATGTCTTCTGCCAGATACACTTCTGCCAGATAATGGCCCCAACATGGTTCGTGTTTCCTTATTACTTTTTTTCCCCTTTCTGGGAAGACTTCCACACACTATGTAAAGTCTTCTAAAAAGCTATGAATTCCTTCAGTTGTGGTATGCCTTATCAGTTGTAGTAAAATGCATATATATATATATATAAAGCCTTGCACAATAAATGCATAAGCTGCTTTGCTAAATACCAAACACAACTATGCAAGGAACTGTATTCACTCCAGTAAAGGAAAAAGAAGTTATTTTGTATGAATGTTACAGGAACAAATGGTTGCAATTGTTTCTGAACCTTATTTTGCCTTCTAATCTGAAGCGTGTTAGAGCTCTCAAAGTTTTCCAGTGGCATAAACCACCAAGAGCCAGGAAAGAGGTGTAATGCAGCCACTGTGCAGTAAGGGCAAAGTAAAGGGGAGAGATGAAAAAGAGAGAGTCCTGAAACGAAACTAACGCGTTTCCCCTGTTGCAGCTGTCTGCTGCTGGGCTTGGCTAAGTGGCTAGTGGGGAAAAGATACTAAAAAACTTAGCGTACAGAGAAGAAGGAGAGACAGATGGCAATAGACTGGCCAGTCTTCAACCTAGAAATCTCACATGCCATGTCTTTCAGACCTCTGATAGAAGATGTCTTAGGGAAAGGCAGAAATGTTACCAGGTAACTATAAAGTAGTGAAGGTATTTTAGAAAGGTGCAAAAACTGATCTAGGCATCTAAGTATGTGTTGATCTGCTCTCAGCTGGCTTTAAAATAAAATGTGAAGGAGAGAATAATAACGAGCATGGAGGTAAATGGAATGAAATGTCACATCCTTTTAATCAAAGATAGATTATCTCAGATTAACAAAAGATCATTTTTGATAAATTCTTTGATATTTTTAGGCAAAGGCAATGAATAGAATTATTCTGTCTTGATTGTAATTTATATATTGCCTTGTGGGAAATTATTAATTAAGCTGGACATTATAAGAATCATTAAAAGAACTGAAAGTGGGTAAGGAGAGTAGGGGAGTAGTCAGAAGACGATGGGGATTATCAAACGGGAAGTCTTGGAAAGAAGTTACTAATGGATTTTTTTTTTAAAGATTCAATTTTGAGAGCAACCTTGTTAATAATTTCTTTAATGATGTTGATAAGAGAATTAGGAGAGTGACAGTGATTCTGGTGACACAAGTTTAGACAGCTTAGTTAATGAAGAGGAGGATAAGAATATCAAATGGGAAAAATTAGACAACTCCAAGGACAAGAGAAATAAAGTGCCTAGTATTTAAAATATTAGAGTGCAAGTTCATGAATTAATTTGAGAACTCATAACGTCTTTTTATCCTGTAACAGACTAATTGGGAAGAGATGAAGAAGAATATGACTTGCATGTTTTAACGGGTTTTAGGAGGACTATGAGTCTTGTAGGTAATGCACCTAGAAAAAAGTGCAAGCTGACATACACTGTATGATACATCCAATAAAGCTATACAAGGTTATGCAGACCTCATCTGAAAGACTTTGCAGTGTTAGTTATCTGCTTTCCAAGAAAAAATGAATTGAGACCTAACTAGTTGTAGAGAAAAGCTACAAAGATGGTGAGGATAAGAGAGAGCTTACCACAGAAGGGGAAATAAAACAACTTGGCATCTTTAATCCTGCAAAACACAGAGAGGATGTATGTTGCCTCTTTAAAGAGATTGGAAAGATATTGGGGAGGTAAACCGTACTAATGGAAAAGTGATGTTCAAGCAAAAGGAAACTTCTTTTGGCACAAGAATCCTGTTAATGCATGCAGATTGGAAACCTGAAAAATGTTTCTTGCAGTCGGGGCAAAAGGTGCTGCACTGGATGGTGTCTGATCAGTGAAATAATTTATTTGCCATGACTGTGACAGCAAATTACTGTATTCATTGCTGAATGAGATGATAACTTCCAATCATGTTGGCCAAATAAGTGCTATTAAAAGTGTAAATAATATGATGAATTCTTATCATGGTCTTTCTTTAACTGAGTGTACATTGAAATGAACTGGTGTGTTCTTAAGATGAAATAAAAATTCTGTTGATACAAGTGCGTGGGTATGGCCTTGCTCTGAAGTACGAGGTGAACTTTGGAGAGAGGGGGGAATTTTATTTTTTTATTTCTTTCTTAGAGAAGGAATATCAATTTCTGTTTTAAAGGTTCACACTCATGAATCACAGAAAGAGGAGGGAAGTCTAGGAGTATTAGAAAATGGAGATGACAGCTTTGTGTGTTTTATGCAAGACAAACAAGTGGGTGGAGTACCACAAAGCACTGGAGCAGTGGACTGGAAGTTGGAGGTGAGGCTGTTCATGACTTTCATCTGTAATGAGGGTAAAGACTAATGTAGCCTGAGTGCATGTACACTGAAGCTTCTGTAATTGAGGAATTTGTCTTCAAAATCTTTCCATTCTAGAAGATCTATTNCTCTGTTTTAAAGGTTCACACTCATGAATCACAGAAAGAGGAGGGAAGTCTAGGAGTATTAGAAAATGGAGATGACAGCTTTGTGTGTTTTATGCAAGACAAACAAGTGGGTGGAGTATCACAAAGCACTGGAGCAGTGGACTGGAAGTTGGAGGTGAGGCTGTTCATGACTTTCATCTGTAATGAGGGTAAAGACTAATGTAGCCTGAGTGCATGTACACTGAAGCTTCTGTAATTGAGGAATTTGTCTTCAAAATCTTTCCATTCTAGAAGATCTATTCTGCTGTTTAAATGAGAAACAGGAATAGATGCTCTGTGTGCTTAGTTTCTGGTTTCATACCAGCTAGAGCTGACTGAACAAGGAACATGTAGAGCTGTAGCTCAAATGGAGAACCTGCTCTGTGAGGGAAGTCTGAAGGAGTTAGGTCTTTTCTCTATGGAGAAGAGAAGGCTCAGGAGAGGACCTCATCACAGTATTCCAGTACTGAAAGAGCAGCTGCAAAGAGGCTGGAGGCTCTCTCTTCATAAAGAGCCACATGGAAAAGACAAAGGGCAATGGGTACAAGTTGCAGCAGGAGGGGTTTCATCTTGATACAAGAAAATTTTTTTGCAGTGAGAACAATCATTGACTGGAACAACCTCACCAGGCGTGTGGCAGAGTCCCCATCGCTGAAGGTTTTCAAGATGCGACTGGACAGGGTGCTGGATAGTCTAATCTAGCCTCCCTTTCCCACGCAAGGTTGGACCAGATGATCTTTTGAGGTTCCTTTCAGCCTGGGCTGTTCTCTGTTTCTAGAAAATATGCTAGCAGGCTAGAAATGTCTCCGCAGAAGGCGGGCCAATTCTTGTGCCATTCGCAATAGCCAACAGCGTTGAGTGCCCAACACAGACTTGCAGCTCCAGCCTTGTTCCATGTGCGGGAGTGCTTTGCACGTGGCTCTGCCTTCTGGTTGCTTGTGAATGTGTGCTTGGCTAACAGCCAAACATGTATGCTCTTGGAGGACTCACAGATGTCACCAAATAGTCATTTTTCTAATTGATATCTGATTGACATGTTAGGTAACCAATATGCTGAAAGTCAGTGTTTTGAAATGTACAATAAAAATCACAAAGATGTGGCTCTTTTTAGAGAGGTGCTTGTTAACATGTTTTGCCATATGCCAGTAGGATGGTATATCTTTCTAGAAAATATCTTTAAAAATCATGAAAATAATCTGTGATCAAGACAACTTGTTCTCACCAGTGGAAAAATAAAGCAAATACAATCACAGAAGAACGAAATAAGCAGTTTATATTGTTGTATCACTTATCACTTAATGACAGTTTAGAGAATTTCTTCTCAGCATAGGTCAAGCTTCTGAATGTAAAATCATTGTCCTTTTTTTTATACCTACTGGTTAATTAATTTGCTCCCCACAACAAAGCTCAATTTCTTTAAAAACTGAGCTATTTTTAACCTATAGCTGCCACCTTATAGCAGAGAATCCATGCCCAAAGACACTCAATGTTTTATGTGGGAGATGCTTTCAGTCACTCTCCTTGATGCCCTTCAACTCTTTATGATCCACTGTTTATTGGAGCAAGGGAAGGACCCCAAAGAATGCATTGTTACTCCTTGCCTCAATTGATTTCTAAGTATTTTATGCAAAGTGGAACAAGAGAGGATGAAAAACGCTCAGTTCGTAATGCTCTAAAAGTGGTATTTAATGACATCTTTGGGAGGTGAATGTTTGATGAATGTTTGAATCCCCTCAGGCAGAGGAAGGATTTGAATGGTGGTCTGTTGCACAGCAACCGAACTATTAGCTAAGAAGGGCTTGTAACAGTGATACTTGCTTCTCTTCCATCTCTTGTTTGTCACTCCAGCACAGTATTTGGTTTGATTTTCTTCCAAAAGCACTAAACCAGAACATTAAAGATGAGCAATTAAAAAGCTGAAAATAACACAGCATGCAAATGTTTCAGATCAGTGGCTAATCTGTCAAGTTGAGAAGCTTGTACTGCCCTATGTCATGTGATAGAGGAGTGGAGGCACAGCTGCAAAGCCTCTTTGCCACTGCTGCAGCTACATGGCGCTCTGCAGCTGTTCTCCTCTTGCATCCAGTCTGAGTCTGCACTGAAATGCAAAGCAATACCACTGCCCACATCACTTCCATCTGGAGTCAGGTAGATCGAATTCTCAAAGGCATTTCATTGTCTAATTCGTAGAAACATCATAGAATCATCATAGAATGGTTTGGGTTGGAAGGGACATTTAAAGGTCATCTAGTCCGATCCCCCTGCAATGAGCAGCGACAACTTCACCTAGATGAGGTTCTTCAGAGCCCCATCCAACGTGACCTTGAACACTTCCAGGGATGGGGCATGTACAACCTCTCCAGGCTACCTGTTCCAGTGTTTTGCCACCCACATGGTAAAAAATTTACTCCTTATATCTAATTCATTTACTTTGATGAGACATGGAGGCCTATGCCATATTGGGAATGTAAATCTGCATCAGTTGTTCCATACTTGCGAAGAGGAAGGAATATGAACTCTTGTAAGAAAATTAAATACATAGGTCTCATGATTGTAGGGGAAAGACTTCAAACATAGCTGATGTCTAGATTCACAGCCAGCCGGAAATGATAACTTTGAGTCTTGCGTATTTTCCCTCTGAGGAAGACTCTTGACCTTCCAGACTGCGGGGCATACATGGCTAGCAGCACAGCAGGCAGTCCAAGCGAAGTGTGCCGGGTGACAGCAGCAGCCATACCTCTGCATTTTGTAGAATGATACCTACTCCTGAGATCTGTGAGAAATCCACCCTGATGGAGAGTGGGGATGTGTGGCCTGAACCGGGAGGATTCAGGGGAGGCCATGACTTTAAGGTGTTGGTTTCTGGAGGTGGAGAGCACAGGGAGAGGGAGGCATGCAGCAAGCATTCGTTTTGAAGTCTTTCTGCCAACTGAAATGTGTGTTTGGGGAAGAGAGGTGCTGCCTGTGTCGGGAAGAGAGCAGGGAAAGTGGGTCCCTAAAGCATGGGATCCTAAAAGAGCAGGTGGGTGCAGAGGCGTTGCTCCTGCATGTGAATACTACCTGGCAATCAGACTGCAGTTGCTGCTACTGCTGCTGGTTAAGGCCACGCTCATTGCCCCCGCTAATGATGGGACCTGAGCTGACTATTTAGTATCCTTCCTCTGTGGCTTGTGGCACAATGTATACATTGTAGTTCAGATCACATTATCCAAATTGTATGTATAGTGTATTATCAGGATGGAAAAATAGAAAGTCTACAATCTGTTTTAGATTTCGGATTCAGCAGAATGTGATAACCTGAAAGTTAGACATCTGCCCTCCAAGTGCCTTCTTTGTCCAGTAAGAAGAGACAGGCATATTCAGAGGGTATTTCTTCCCATCTGTTCTAGACATTTACGTTAGGACATGATGAATTACTGTTTGGAGATGTCTCTAGTGTCTGTAGATGAAGCCTATATGACAGACTTGAGTTAGACACAGAGGGGCTTTATTCGTCTTTCCGCCCATAGCCATCTAGTGACTTTGGAGGCCCCCAAAGATTTCTGAGACCTCTGCGTGGGCCTGGCAAATGTGACATAGGTCATGAGCTGAAGGTCCAGGAAGCATATGCCAGGGAATCTGAGGTGACACTAAATAGGCATGTACGGGCAACTGGCCTTATTGCCTAATTCCTGGTTACTTAAAGTGGGGTGAGAGGAATCCCGCTATGGGGATCTGACACCAACCCAGCTAAAGCCAGTGTCAGTCTCTCAGTAAAACATAGCTGCAGGTGGATCAGCCACCAAATTCTAGTCATCTAAATTCACAGCCTAGCTTTGTGTGAAGGGTAAACCTCAATACATTTTTGTTTTCTTTCTTGTGGGTTTGATCCTGCACTGTTTCCATGGGTGGAAGGTTTTCCAAAGCACGGGTGCAACCAGGTTTAAACTTTATTTTTATATTGGAAAAAAATAAAACCCAACCAAACAAAAATCCCCCAAAAGAATGCTTCCCTCCCCCTCCCCCCAACAACGTTACATTAAAGACTATTATACATGCTTTGGCACAGTTTATCCCAATTTGACCCAACTGTTGGTCTCCAGCAAAGAATACTACAAAATGAAATATCAGAAAGAGCTGCTGTTAAGAGCGCTGCACGTTGGTAAAATGCAGAGGGAAGCCTACCTGCTGGTTTGCCCAATGCTGAAACCACATAGGAAAGATAGAACTAGTTGCTCTGCTTTATTAGGGGCATTAAATTCAAAGATGCCTCCAAGAAGTTATGTTTGAAAGTGTGAAAATTACATTTAATAGAGCTCTTAAAATATGACGGCTGGGCGACTGTTTCTTCTGACAGCCAGCAATTACTTAATCATACAAATTTCTTTCACAATGTGAAAGAAATGGAAAAAAGCAGGTGATAGTTCCCTTTGGGCATCTGAGGATTTGATAACCTTATTTCTTCAAAAGTACTCAGGAATATTGCTGTCTCTGATCTTGACATCAGTTACAGAAAATCAATAAAAAAAGTCATCTCAAAGACCCCGGCATTAGTTTGTTTATGTCATAGCCTTTAACTTTATGAAGCATTTTGTGGGGGTGGAATTTGACATGCCTGCTGCAATTGTTCTCTCCATTCAGTGTTACCAGAGGAATAGATCTGCAGCAAATGGAAGTCAAGAAAGGAATGCAAGCAAATGTAAAAGGAGAAATTTTTCTTCCTGGAAGTTTTTACGTTAGGCTTCTGAAAGATTTTGACTGGAGCGTGGATTCTTCAAAAAAGGTGATTTGGCACTGGGAGAAATCATGCAGCGCATACATTGCTCGTGCCTGAGTCCGTTTCATTTGTCTTAGTTAGAATTTTGTGTTTATATGATGGGTGTTTCCTGAAACTGTGCAGTGGAAGAAGTCAATACCGAGGCAGCATTTGTTTCCCCACAAGGTGGTACTGTGGTACTGACTATACAACTCTTGGCTGTAGTTGATTTATTTCTGTAACCCTTCTGCAGATGTTTTAAAGACAGGTTTTTGTCTGCAAAGACGACAGTTTTGGCGTTAGAATCAAATTTCTTAGCAGAATGGTCTTAAGACTCTTTTTTGCTGTGCTTTCTTCTCCTAACTTTATGTCTCATTAAAAATAGATTTTATTACAAGTTGTGATTGACAGAAAAACTCCATTATTTCTGTTTCGACTTTTTCACCTTCTATTGCATTTTTTAAGCCTAATCAGTCTATGTCAGACTCCCTTGTTTTCCAAACTAAAACAATAGCTCTTGTAAGTTTATTTAGAAATTAATCTCCTTTTTTTTTCTACTTTAGATACAGGTAGGTAAAGAGGCACCTACAATTAATTACAGAAATGAAAACAAACTAAAAATATTAAATATTCAGGAGAATGCAGTTTTTCCCCTGAAAACAGACCTAACCACTATCAAGCACAGAAACAAAACATAATTAATTGCTTAAATCAACCTCTGTGGCAGTACATGGGGTTCTCCCAGTGGGTTGTGGAGGTCTGTAAGCTCTGTCGTGAATAGCTCCATGTGTTTGCCCACCCACCATTGCATTTGAGAGCTTGCATAATTTCTGTGGTTGTGTCTATATTGCTACATTACTGTAGTTTATAGCTTATTTTAGAAAATGGGATAAGGATTGAGTAGAGGCCTGAGTGTTAGTCTGGGGTTCCGCATGCTGCTACATGGTCAGCGGAGTCCTTGGCAGCACTTTGGCCCAGGACACCAAGTGCTCCCCTAGACAGACATTATCGGGGTTTGACCGTAGCCTGTGGTTTATGCGAAAGAGAATTAAGCTATGTTGATATATGCCGTGCAGTAATTATTGGTCGTGGTCCACTTTATTCACCAGTATCTATGGTGAATAGGCCTAGGACCCACTGAGTCACGCTTGTGCTCAAAACTGCTCGGTTTTAGAAATGTGAACTCCTATTTTTATGATCTAGCTTTTACATCCGTTATTTTTCTGTGTGTGGTCTGTTTCTGTTCACCTAATGCACATGGATACACCACAGATGCTTTGAAAAAGCGGTTACTCTACAGATGCTGGTTGTACAAGCGTCACACATGGCCTGTAGCTGAAAGCGGAAGGGAACATCAGAATGGGGTCCAGTTATATGAAATGGAGCATTTTAATGTGTTTGCAGGCTCACATTTGACTGTTATTTAAAAAACATGATATTAGAAAACAGTGATAGGTGCCTTATTTAGTAGTATCTAATGGCTGTTTCAAAAATAAGTTACTTAGTTTTCTATAAGGTTTCTCTATATTATTCGAGAGTGGAAGAAATACATTTGAGAGCTAAGCGTGGCTATTTTCTTTAAAACCTTCCTTTCAAATAGCATCCCACTCCAGGTTCTTGTGCTTCATGGCTGCCCAGTGACTACAACATGTTTCAGGCAAGTGATGGGGTTGGACTAGATGATCTCTAGAGGTCCCTTCCAACCCCTACCATTCTACGATAGAGACCCCGTGCAGGTCCCAAATTAAGGGAGTGCATCTGTGTGGCAGCATACAGTCCTTTATTGAGACAGAGTGAATGCCTTCAGCCCACAAGCAGTCTAGCAGGCCTTGTTTGCCAGGGTCCACAGCCTGCCCTTCATGGCCTCTAGGTCAGAGGATAGAGCTGGTCCTGCTAAGGTGAAAATGGGACAGAAGATACTCCTCTTTTTAGGAATATGTGACTTCTCGACCATAAGGTGAGGAAGTGGGAGGCATGAGAACAGCAGATGGGGGCTAAAAGAAGAGCTGAAGGGCCACTAGTCCCCTGGCAAGTAATACTTGCAAAGCAGATCACTGGGGTCTGTTGTCAATATTATGGTGATGTTACTGTGCTGGAGGTAACATGAGAGCGGGGTAGGAAGAGCTACACAAGACACTTCTACTCAGACATTCTGTACGCTTTACAAATAGGAACCTTTTCTTTGGGCATCAGATCCTAAGCAGATAATTTCTCTATGATTATATTTTCTCAAAGGATAAAGCTATGATCTATTAAATGCCTGTACCTGGAAAATGACCTAACAGCATCTTCAGCTTTTGGCTCTGTTTTTGGACGTTCTCCATACGTTATTGTTGATAAAGGCTTCTTTCTTCCCACTGTGTCCCCCGCCCCCCCCCAATTACAAAGAAGTCCCCTAAATCCTGGGACTTTCCTGCAAATATGCATGCTTAAAATAACACTTTCTGTGTATTCTTTTACATCTTAATTTTTTCTTGATAGAGATGATTAAAATATTAATTCTGTGTGAGAGAAAAATATATGCAGTGCCCTGGGAAGCTATTCTGGACTTGGGAGCAATGTCTCAAATGTGTTTGAACGAGATCTAATAGAATAAGAAGCATGTGTCTTAGAAAGGCTCTTGAGATTTTGGGATGGGAGAAATAGGTTTGAAGGAATCACGCTGAAGTGGTTTGCCAGTAGTACATAGGTAGGATTGCTGGTAGGGATATTTAGTAACGTGGGTATGGTTCTTGTTTCTAGGACTTAGAGTTCATAAAAAACAGGTGAAAAGAGATTAAATGCTTCTCTGACATCATTTTTCCATGTCAGATTTTGCTGTTGGTGCCACAAGTCATCTTTGCAAGGGGAAAAGCGAGCTTTGTAGCTACAGGCAGGAAAGGGAGGTGTACATATGCGCTGTAAACTGGGAATCTTGTTTCCCATGACACTGGATCCTGGTAACAGTATTTCTTTGTTATAAAAATGCACTTCATAGATTGAATTGAAGCCACACAAGACAATTTTAAGAATGATACCTCTGAAAGCAGAGGAATATCACAGAAAGAAGAGTAGGGGACATGGAAAATATTTGCCCTGTGGCTTCCGGCTTTGGTTTCTGTTCCTAAATGCTCCTTCTCTGAAGCCTAAGGAAACTGTTAAGCTGGACTCACCCCTTCACAGGCCAGGCATAGTTGACACGAGCTCTGAAACATCTGCAGACTCTGATGTAAGGCAACCAGAAACCCCAATGGTTTATGAGCTGTTTTGGGCTTTAGGGAACCTCGACTAAAGCACAGCTTTGGTATTACTGAAAGAAAAATAAGGGTCGCCAATTTGAGACGGTCACCAAAGGGGACTGCGGGAGCAAGATTATAAGAAATCTTTTAAGAATGCACTGAAGAGGTAACAGAGCTGAGAAAATGACTGTTGGAAAGTCTCTTATTCTCCTCAAATTTCTTTGTCAGTTGTTTTTGCCAGGTGTGTTTACATGATGCTCGAGGGTGAAGTAGCCGACCCTTATAGCTGGGGAGTCCATGTACTTTCCTCTTCTACCGCTCTACCATTTTTTGGAAGAATTCAAACATATATTCTAGTCACCTACTGAAGAATGGCTCCTGGTTTATCTAATAAATGATATAAATTGCTGGTCTGTTCTATCTGGACAAAAGAAATGAAAAAGACCTCAGATAAAAGCCTTTCTTTATTAAAGAGCCAAAGACATTTTAGATCTCATTTGGCCTTCATGCCCTACTCATTCCTCCTCTCTTTATCTAGTGGTGCTTTGCTGATACAGTTATTATCCTTTTCAGCTACTCTAAATATATATTATTAATTCTGCAACTTGTTTTCTACCTCCAGCCCTTTTAATAGTAAGCTCAGTAAAGTCCTCTAAGGCTCTATACCCTGGGAACTCCCTGCATGTTTCTGACCTGAGTGTGCATACTCCAATTCCCTTCGAATGGCCCATTTCTGACATCCCCTTCTTGCTCTGTTTATTCCCTTGCCTTCTCCCTTTTCCTTGCTGTCCTTCACTGTCTGCATCCCTTCTTCTCCTGTATCAGGAAAACCTCTTTGTCCTCATTTTATGAATGTTTTTTTCCATTCATCAGGAAGAAAAAAAATCAGGGAAATGGGCATGAAGACTTGGAATTGAATCCTACCTGTGCGGTGCGTTCAAGACCTATGTTGAAATATTTCAGCAAGCATCCATTTTGACATTACAGCCTACTTTTTGCATTGTGTAAAATGGTTGGCCTAGACTATCGTAATGATCATATTGGCTGGTTTTAAAATCCATGGGTTCTTCCTTAAACTTCAAACAATTACTTCTCTCTTTCTCTCTTCATTAGTAATCCCCTCACGTGCTCTTTGCTACAGTGTTGTTTCATCTTGTGTTTGTTTGTCCTAACTAATTTAGATATTAAGTCCTTGGTGACTGACAATATGTCTATCTATGCAAAGCACACTTAAATAAATAAATTTAATAATAATTAATAATAAATATTCCAACTGAAAGCTATGTGTCTGAGCTAGCAAGGACGACACTGACATTGATGTATTTGATTTCAGGAGCAGTGTTTGCAGTTCCCCTGCCATGGCTCCTTGGGAAGCGCTGTTAAAACCTGCTATGCTCTGAGGGGTGTCAGGTCACCCTCTCACAGACCTCCCCATTGGAGAATCGCTCAGAGAGCTCTGCCTTCGGAGCTAACACTCTTCTAAAAGTGGTTGAAATACAAGAGGAGATCGTAGAAAGTGTTCTGGGGGAGAGGATCCTGCAGATCCCTCACATCTCCCAAAAGTCACTATTCACAACTAGTACCAGTCCCTTACAGACAGTAAAATGCTTACGTCTTTATTCATCCTTCTGTGTGTGGCACATTATTTTTTTTTCTCTCTTTCCCCCCGCTGTCTGCTTCAGTTTCCTATATGTGAAAGACTTGCAAAGCAAGTGAGTGCTTTTGTGAAACGGGCTCTATAAACACTTTGGCAGAATCGTTGAAGCTGGCAGGAAAGAATTCACGTGGTGTGTGTTAACAATTGTCTAAACTAGAACACTATTTAATCTGCTATTCCTGGTGAGCACTACCTTGTAGAAAAATAATATTATTACAGATATAATCTTTCAGTTGGTAATAAACCTTAGGAGAAGTCTGACAGAAAGGGAAGAAACGAGTCCTTACGGAGCAGAGGTAAACTGAGCAAAATCTGCCCTTCGGGTGTCTACCTGAAGAATTATAACTTCTGATAGAAGCAAGTTAGTCACAGTATATATTGACTTTTTATTTCATTATGGGAAGAANAGTAATAGACCTTAGGAGAAGTCTGACAGAAAGGGGAGAAACGAGTCCTTCCTGAGCAGAGGTAAACTGAGCAAAATCTGCCCTTCGGGTGTCTGCCTGAAGAATTATAACTTCTGATAGAAGCAAGTTAGTCACAGTATATATTGACTTTTTATTTCATTATGGGAAGAAGGGGTTACTATGCATATGCTTTCTGTGGTCCATCCTATAGCTAGTCCTGCAATGGAAGTCAGGAAAAGAATAGCTGAATAATATGTAGCAAAGGTAGAATAATTACCATATTTTCTATGATTATTAATCCATCTGAACATGACAATTTTTATCAGAGATGGCAACGTCTAGAGTGTGTCCACCGTAGCAGCAGTTTTACTGCCATCAAAATCATAAAGAATTTACTGCCACAACTAACGTTTGTGTCACTTGAGGTTGGTTCTCCTAGTTCACTCTTGGGGAAGACGAGTGAGCGCTCATGAACTTTGGATTTTGTAGAATCTTTACATTTTTACATAGGCATAAAATACACACTGGAGGAGGTGGTGGGATGCTCTGTGGGATTGAGGAGCCCCGGACTACATCACAAGGCAGTTCTTTCACAGGCAAATAACTTTTCTTCTTACCCTGTAATGCTTCATTGTTACAGAACTTTCCGAGGTCCAGGGAGTACTTTGAATATAAACACTGCAATCTTGAGCTTAATTCAATATTTTGTGGAGTCTGTGGAGAAAGTAATACGATTTGCTCACTGTAATCAGCTAGTAGGTGTCTCTGAAGGTCTGATTCCTTCATGTTCAAATAAAATGCACTGTTACAACCCAGATGGGAGTTAACGATGGCATATATAACTAAGACAGACTTGCTTAGGATGGAGTCTTTTAACCAATCAGAGATAAAAGAAAGTGTTATCGATGGATACGGCTCTTTGGGAGCTTGATGTGAATGAGAAATCCAAACCTAAATTAAATACTGTGGGCATGCAGTGTCAAAGAAAGGATATTGCACTGTGACTACAAACTTTTTGAAGCGTTCTGCACAGCCTCCAACATAACCTCTGGGTCTCTCAAGTTTCAGGTTGTCCAGTAATTTTTCAAACGTTAGCTACTTTTGGCTTGTATGGTGATGCGGGTATATTTGCCCTCTCCTTCTCCGTGACTTTTTCCTGAAGAATAGCAAAGGTGTGGCCACTTCTGGCATTTTTTATACTTTATGGTGATGTGTGGCTGATGATTGCCAGTTTGGGGGTAGAGTCAGTGGGCTCAGCCATCACTCATGTGCAGCTGTGATTTTGAGCAAAGGTGGGCAATAATGAAGGTTACGTGTCTTTGCTGGATTGTTGGTATTTTAGTCCTTGTTGTCTGACCCCACCATACGTACTGGCTGCATGTAGAAGCTGGCAAGGCCTTGAGAGAGAACTGTTTCTTGCAGGACTCTGTTTTTAAGAAACTTGTTGATGGACAAGCATTTTTGTCATTAGTATTTGTTAGGTGCTTCTAACCCTGAAATAAGCAAATGTTTTAGCTTATTTCTCATTATGACTTTCTGTTCTAGGCAGGACAGCAATACCTGTCAGACCATTTAACAGGTTACGTTTGCAGTTTTCCCCAGAATCTCATACTTGCTGTATTGAAGATTCTTTAAGCTTTATGTCAAGCAGAGAAATGCTACTTAACGGTCTTCTAATTTTTGTTTCTTTTGACAGCTAAATAAGAAGTCATTGTGAATGAGACTCATCTGCCCTAACGCAGCTGTCTGTAGCTGAGCTAATCGCCTTCATTAATTAATGAAGAAAATCGGGCCCTTCCGGGATGCAATTTGTTTTATGCCAAAGTAGATACCTCAAACATACAAGAGGTGTCGAGACCTGGAAGTTTCAAAATTTGTGACTTAACTAGGTCACTAAAATTAGTTCAGGCCAGGGCACAGGCTGTTTAGGCTTAGGGGACAACAGATGATTATTTATAGCTTTATTTATTATTATTAAGAGGAATCTCAGTAATCAATATTCCCCTGTTTTGCAGTACTTTACAGGCATTTTATTTCTCATAATTCCTCTTTTCTTCTCTTTGGGAGAGGAGAGCCAGGATTCCTGTCTTTCAAATTCAAATGTGACTTCCATCCATATTTTTTGAAAGGCAATTCTACCCAGGGTTCCCTTAGAATGAATGAGCTGAAACTGAAAGATGTGTTTTGCTCAAACAGGGCTCCAGACAGAACTAACTGGATGCTATTTTATGAGCAATGCAGGAGGTCAGATAAAATGATTCAGTAGTTCCTTCTAACCTTAAAATCTATTGAAAAAACCTGAACAAGTTCAATAAAAACGTAATAGCATTTTACAGAAATTACTCTAAGCCCCCTAAGAATTAAACAATAGTCATTAATAGCCTTTTTATGATGTTTTCACTATATGTTTCTAGAGCAACAAATCCCACAGAGAGGGATATATTTCTCTTTAAATTGATGATGTGATGAGGAAAAAAAGTCCTCACCAGAACAATCAGCCCTGGTATAGCAAAAACTGTATATCCTAGTGTGGATGCCTCATATGCATTTGCAAGTAGGAAGAACAGTAATTTAGAAATGAGAGGGGGATCTCATCCAAACCTGAATTCTCAAAGCATCACTCTGTGCATCGTTTAGACAACCCTTGGCTCTGACCGCTGCGTACAAATGCATGAGCCAGTGTGTGTGGGCAGTGTGAGTCAGTCAATTTTTCTACTATGTAATAATAAAAAAACAAATGGTGTTGAAGCCAGCATTTAGGTCTAGAGAAGGAAGCTGTGATAATGCCATGAATCCTTGCACTCAGGGATCAACAGTGATGGGATACAAAGCAGACACAATGACAGGCAGCTTCTTGCTTAAAGCATGTTGATCTGAGCTGCAGACACAGATTTATCCAGCCTTATTTTTATCTCACAGCTCCTGTACCCTGACTAATACCTTTAAGGAAATGAGTGGTGCTTTAAAAGATGGTAATTCAAGCCTATAGTAATTAAACGCATTTGAAAGCAAGTTAATTCATACTGGTTGATATCAGAGATTTCTGGCCTTTCTTCCTTCCTCTTATTCCTCTCAGTTATATCTGTTTCACAAATTAATGTAATATATTGTACTGTAGAGGCAGCAGTTTCAATTCATGCTGGTGAAAAAGAATAGAAACTCAGAACTGCTGCAATACCGTGTGCCTTCTGGGGATCTCTGTAGCCAAATGTGTCTGAAGAACTTCCCTTCGTAGGATATAGCTTCTGCATCATCCGTGGCAAGTAACGTGATTAAATGTTCTGTAATGTAGTTAAACACCTACTCTGCACCCACAAACAAGTTTGTCATGACAGAAAAAATACTTTTTATTGCTTTTATTAGCATTATTGCACAAAGAATGGACTAAGAATTGTTTTTACAAATTCTATTTGTGGCGAGACATGGGTATTTAAAGAAGATCAAGCATGGAAAGAGAATTTTTAATAATCAGACCATCACATTCAGGTTTACAGTATGGCTGGAGATAGTGTGATGGTCCAAATTAAGAGAATTGAGAATGATGACTGTCAGAAAGGGAGTATTAAATAGACAGGGAAAGAGCCAAGCCTCTAATTCCGTTACAATATTCACAAATAAAAAATAGCAAATTCAGTGGCACTTAAAACTCTGACATGTTGACTCTAGAGAAACTTACCGAGGCCATTCACATCTGTAGAATATTAATTCTGATGGCAGAAATTCTGTATGTAAAATTGTCTCAAGAAAGAGTTTCTGAACAGGTAAAGACTCAGAAAAAGATTGGCTCCAAAGTGCTTTAAGGGTGAAGCATGATTTTTAGGTATATGTAACATTCTCAACTACAGAGACTCTAAATGCAACCAAAATGTAAGTAACTTTTAGTAATGGGCCAATGTTGATGCTTAGTGATGCAAAGAGAATTGTGGAAGTGCTGATAATGATATTCTTGCATAATTTTTTACTCTATGTAAAAGGGACCACAATGTGAATCAGAAGCATGGGTATGCCATAGCGATGTCCACAGTTCCTTCCTAACTCCGCTGGGGTTAGAATACTATGAATATTCCTGTGAGATTTTGGTCCAAAATAGAGCACAAATTATGGGAGGGCTGAGGACTGTTTATTGTTGCTGGAGCAGTAAGATACAAATTAATAAAGAAAGCAGCAGCAACAAAATGCTGCCGGTCACAATTTGTGATATAAAATTAAAGTAGACAGCCCAAAGGAGCTAGTGACAATAAGTAAATAACATTTACAAATGTGCTGGAGGAAAGAAGAAAAAAAATGCGAAAACAAGAGAAACAGTCAGTCTCTTGATAGATGACAAAGGTAATAAAAATCAAAGGGATGAGGCTTTGCACAATTCTCTTATCTTTCTGTCCTTGTTCTCATTCATGCATCCTAAGCTGGAAATGGGATCCTCTCACGTCTAATGGGAAGGGACACACAGTATAAAGGAAGTAAGAAGAGGGGACATATTCCAATGCCTTCACTGCTGCTTGTGTGAGCTTATCACTGTACGAGGAACACAAAATCTTCAACCCTGTAACCAAGCTCAGCCCAAATGTCTGGCAAGGCTCACAACACAGCAAGCAAATCCTGCCTTTCCTGCTTGGTCTTCACATCTGGCCCCTCCATCCTCCCACAGCACCTCTGTCCCGGTACAGACGAACCCATCACAACCCTGTGTGGGCTCTCCAGGACTAGACAGGCCAGGAGGCAGAAGCTCTGGAGCTTCTTTGTGCCTCTGCTCTGCTTCCTCAACAAAGGGTTTATCTACCTTTCTCCTACCACATGCCCCTGCGCTGCTGGTTGTCTAAAACTCTTCCACATCTGCTAGAGATGTGCATCACACTAAAAGGACTTGACGCACTTGAGACACTTTTCTCGACTTCCCAGGTTCTCTCCTAGTGCAGGTGACACTATTTCAGGGGAGCAACCTACCAAACCGATGCTCCAGTCCTTGTATTTCCCTACCGCGGTCTCTCTGGGTGCCTTGTCATTAGCCACCTACTCCGTCAGCCTCTGCCAGGATTCCCGTCACGGCACTGCCACAAAGCCTTCTTCACCAGTCTGTCTTCACCTCCTGCTTTCCCAGCAGTTCTCCATTACTACTTTTCCAGGACTTGCATATTTCTCAGTGCTGCTCCTCTCTCCTCTCTCCCCTCCCCTCCTCGATGTCCTTTTTTCCCCCCATTTTCCCAGCAGCAGCAGCCCCTGTCTCCCTGTCAGCCTGGCGCCTCTGCCTGAGTTCAGTTGTTAACAGAAGTCACTGGCGTAACATACAATTACATGGTTACGGATTATGTGGCTCTATTTAGTAATCAAAGCTCTGCTTTTCTCCAAGTGGCAGAATATACGCAAACTTGAAGTTTTACCTTCCGTGGAAGTTTAACAGCTGAGGCAGGGAGCCACATCTGCGTGGAAAGGAAACTGGAACGATTTATGGAGGGAAGGTAACGAGAGCTTTACAAATAGGGGAATTATCCTGTGGAGGATCCCTGTTTTCCTCAGACTGCCTTCCTCAGAGCCAGAACAGCGCTGGCCTCCAGACCTGTTCAAAAGGGGTCTGCAATCCTGCAGTGCTGTGGCAGCGTGGCAAATGAAGCCAGAAATGTGCCGGCAGCTGGGATTTCCCTGGGCCTGTGAGACACTTCTAGCTGGAGAAGGGTGGAAGGGCAAAGGAAACAGTTTTCGGGGAACTTCAGGTGAAGAAGGTACTTAGGCTGGCTGCTCGGTGCCTGCTGGCACTGCGTGCAGACGGAGGCCGGGGAGGCCATCCCACCCCAAGGACCCCACGGCTGGGCTTGCTGGGCTGCCTCAGGCAGGGCTGGGGCCCTGTGGGCAGTCGGGAGAGAGCAGGTCTGGTGTCCCGGTGAACCTGAGTCACTGCCCGCAGGGGCAGCCCCCAGGAGATTTTGTAAAGGAAGGTGCATGGAGCTGCCCACAGCCCAGCCAGCCTCGTTGGACATGTGGGAAGAGGAGTCTTCCACACTAGCACACTGCGTACGCAGTTTATCCCTCTCTAGCTGGTATTAGCCTAACATGGCTACACTGCTCTTGCTAACGCAGCAAATTTATTCAGAGCAGATTGCCAGCGTTGCAGCCTGGGTTAGCATTAGGAGCCTGCTCAGACTGTGAAATTTAGGAGGGCAGTGAGTGACCCCGGCAGCTGGCTGTTCACGCCTGCATGCGCTGATGCTCTGTGGCCTCCATCACCTTCACTCAGGGCAAAGCCTGGAATAATCAGCAAGTAAAACCTGTAACACGCTGAAGTAGATTAACTAATGCAAAGTGCTTTTCCACCCCGATGCAATTATGGGCTATGGCTAGTTCTTCATTTAAATAAATATGTAATTTTTTTTTACCACTAGTGTGCAATGCCTACAACTGCTTGTATGAATATGCTCTGGTTTGATCATACATTCGTGTTCCTTGATCATGTGTTCAGAACATACGTCACATATGCATTGCTTCTGTCTATAGAAAAAAATAAATGTAGAGAAAGAATTGTAGTGAAATGCGGTGAAGGATTTAATAAAGTGACATTCTCACAGCAATGTTGCTGAGCAGGGCTGAGAGCACACGCTTAACATAAAAACCATTCCAGAAGAAAAACATGTCATATATATTATGCAATATGATAAAGCTAATCTCTCTCTTGGAATCTTAAGTTTTGGATCTCATGATTTCTGTGTGTTTAGCATTTTCAGACTTTTTGTTGCAATAGCAATCTTCTCCATTAACTTGCCATCTAGTTGCAAAAACAAAGCACTGCTTTTGTTTTATTTGTTTACATTTTATTCACAGCATTCCTGCTTTACCAGAGGTGTGCTAAATTATTAACAGGTTATGTCCATGTTCACAGAAAAGCTAAAATGAATCCAGTACAATGTGGCCTTATTAAAAGACTGGCTAACAGATTCACATTGCCCACAAAACTGTGCACTGTGGTCTGAAGTATTCCTTTTCCAATTAAAGCTATTTATTTATTTTGATTTCTAGCAGTCATGGTGAATTCTTGTCAGCGGTATTTTTTTCCACAGAAATGCTCTATATTTTTGCAGGAGTAAAACTGCACGTCTAATTGGTTATTTTAACACCTTTAGTGCAATATCTCCGTGCTTTAATAGGGCTATAATTTTTAAATGTAGGTCCATTATTTTCTATGGCACGAACACTGGCAGACTTCTCAAGTGTCTTGCTTCTCACTGGTGTCTCTGATTTCACATTAAAATCCCTCTTTGTCCCTCCTTAGTCCCTGCTGATGACCCTTATTAACCAAGAAGGATTTCTAGACCTGGAAAGCTTATCAGGTTAGAAAGGGGCATGTTACAAAAATGTGTTTTTGTCAGAACTTAAAGTAACCATCGGGATAAAAAAAGAAAAGCCTGTGGTGTTGCACTGGGCTGCATAAAGATGAAGGTAAGTATGCCATAAGTTAGCTGTTTTTTTTCTTAGTCTTTTTTTCTGCTATGATGAGATGAAGCGTTAAGCAGAAGCATTTAAGTTTTACTCCACTAAAGGCAGGTCATCTGCCTACTTTTCCATTGTGTTTAGAGGAAACTCAGTTGAACTCTTGTCCCTCTTTCTGTCCTATCTAGTAGAAAAGGATGTGAAAGCCTCAGGGAGAAATGGCTATATGAATGGCTGTAAAATACCTTGCTGTGCTTATGCTGAATGCATGAGGTCAGAGCTTGAGTTGGTGTCAGCTGATGTCACACCATGGGTTGGCAAGGGGAACTCTGTTCATTGACGCCAGTTGAGACCTGGCTCTTTGAGTTGTGCCTCTTTAGGTAGCAGAGTTTCATTCATTTAATCAGAACAACTCACGTAGTTTTGCACAGCTTTCTATGAGTAGAGTTAGAAAAATTGGGCCAATTATGGTATGAAAAATCAAGTATTATATCCTAAAATGCAGCGTGACTGAAAATGGCTGGGGTTCATGATATGTGTAGCCACTGAACAGCGGAACTCACTGGCAAGTGCTAAGGGCAGAGGACAAACATGGTGTTTAGGTATGTAAGGAAAGAATATGAAGTATGAATGAGAAACCGGTGTTCCACATTGTTCAGTGCGGGGGAGATATTTACTGGAATAATAATAAATCGGGCCAGAATATCTTCAAGAAGGATACTGAAAACCAGGGAAGTATTACTGCCCCCATCACAAATCTTTCACTGAGATTTAGTAAGGATGGTTTCAAGTCTATAAACATACCATAAATTTAGAGACGTAAGAAGCTTGATGTACTTTGATTCTCCAAGAGGAGATTAAGAGGTGAACTGATTCTGATTTAGACTTATGTAAGGAAGATATTCGTGGAGATAGGTCTTTAATGCAGTGGAAAAGCCATAATGGGATCCAATACTCAAAAAATAAGATGGACAAATACGACGTGTTTTTAGTATTGAAGGTGATTAATCCACGAAACAATTTAACTTGGAATATGATAGCTTTTTGATTGCTTTATGTCTTTGAATCAATAGTGGATATTTTTCTCAGAGATGGGCTATAGCTTACTGAAACATTATATACTTGATGCAGGAGTCACTTGTTAAAGTTCTGTGGGGAAAGGAAAGGTCAGGCTAACTGATCATATCATGTCATGTCATATCATCTAACCTTGTGATTTAGGAATCAATTATGCCATCTTGGCCAGCTCTACATTTTGAGTCCTGTTTTTATCTGGCCTAGGTTTGAGTATAGAATCTTCATGCACAGTAGTCTATAAAATCAGAGAGAGGATCAGCAACACTTCTTGGAAAAATTTGTGAACTGCTAATTTTTCTGTTTTTATAAAGTAGTGAACATCAACTGTAAAGCAAATAGACCTTGAAGCCCTTAGTAATCCCTTCCTGCTGACCAGGTGGTCAGCTGGCATATGATAATTTGTGTCCGGGTTCAGGGTCCACTGCCTCAGCTGACACAGAGATGCAAAGAAGAAATTTTAGCTCAACCTGAACTCCTGTGAGAGTAGTTCAGGCTGAGCAGAATATAACAGGATTTGCTTTTCTTCTCTATTCAACACTTTACTCTTTTTAAAGTATGTTCTCTTTCAAACAATATTATAAGGGAGGAGTGGAAATAGAAAAGACCAATCTTACGAAGGCTTTTTCTTTGTATCCACTTATTTAAACCAAGAACATAAGTGAGGATTAAGCAATCTGAACAAATAGAAGGCTGATTCTCCATAAGTTGAGACATGAATCGAAGCAAAATGAAAATACCTCCTTTGCAAAATTATGTCATTACATTGCTGGCGCTAATGAAAACACTTATTTTATTCAAAAGCATGGTTATAAAACCTTCATGGGAGTGAAGAGATGGCCGAGAAGCAGTTTGCATAAGCCATAACTGGAGAATTATAAATGTAACAATTATTTTTCTGCTTCCAGAGATGGTACAATTTCTTTATCTCATCAAGGATTAAAATAATGAAAAAATTACAATCGTGTTATCAGAGCATGTTTCATACTTTAATTCAAAGTTTGTGGGCTAATCCTGGCAGTGGAGTAACTACAGTGAAGTTTATTGAAGTTACTCCACAGAGGGGTTAGATGCTATTTGTCTCCTCATGCCTCTACTTTCCACTCTGATGAGATACCTTTATGTAATCAGTCAGGTTTTTCAACCATAGGGGAAATATTGACTATAATATTGTTTTTATTGCTTCAAGCTGCTACTTAATTTTTATTTTGTTTCAGTAATATCTTTGTCAGTTGGCAACAAACTGTGGTGAGTATGACAAGTTTCTATTTAGCCTGCAAATGGGTGATGAATGTATACTCCCAGAGTAATCAGAAGCTGAACTCTAGTAATTATGATTAATACTGTTTGGAAATAAATTGTGTTAATTTTAAGCTTAATGAAATTCCGATAGTCGATTTTACACTAAAAATTATGCACGCAAGATCTTGAACCAGCCCCTATCTGTGATGAATGCATTCACATCACAGTGCTCTTATTCGTGAAGAAATCTCAGCTTCATTTTGCTGTGGGATGCAATTTATGGTGTGAAAATGCTACAGTCCAGAACTGTGCACTCCTCCTTTCTACATGGCTAATGCATGATTTTTGACTTGCGAGTAATCCATTGCCTTAAATAAGAACGAAAAATGGGAAAAAAAAGTGGGGTTATTTCTAATTCTAAAATCTTCGATATATCACCAGTGAAGAGAAGCAATATATTGTTACACCCTGAGCACAGTGATATCTCCTATGTCATCATGTTACAGAGGGATTACACGTATTTAGATATCCTTTATGGAATTTAAGAAAAAATGCGAGGCATATGTCATACTGCTCTTAAGCCTAAGATGTAGAGGCACCTAGAGAAGCCAAACCGATAGCCATGTACGTTTATATAAGTCTTCTGATGCTTGGTCAGCTATGTAAAAGCACAGCGCTGAGTGAGTTTCCTGGAAAGCACAAATCCCCCGAACCATTCCAGTAGCAGCACGGAGTGTTTGCGCATCCTCCGAGGACTGTCTGCACGAAGTGAAACAGCCTTTCTGGGGCAGGCGTGCAAGTACTTGCTTAGCTCTAGGGGCAAGTGAGCAGTAGCCCACTAGGGTGGGATCAGGGGACAGAATGAATGGTGTGTGGCCACCACGCTGGCCGTTTATGTGTTACCTTCTTTTACAGGCCAAGCTGTAGGGTGTCGCAGTCATTTTTCTTGGAGGACCTCTAGAGCACACCAGCCAAGCAGGAAGAGGAGCGTTACCTAGCCACGGAGGGATAGTAGGTAATAATCCCTCCATCTATTTTGCCCAAGTTTTTTTCCCCAAGATCTTGGAAATCCTGTTGTTAGTGGATGGAGACTGAGATTTCCAGCGGTTTGAGACTGTGTATTTTCTTGTCTATATAAATATCCTTCAGTTTTGACCTAAGCAGGATCCAGTTCCATATTTGTAACACTTTTCTTGTGGTAATTAAAGTATTTATTTAGTATTTGATTGTATAAACTCACCTCAATTAATGGCAAAACTCCCATGGGTGTCTGTAGGATCAGGTTATTGCCCCCTGTTACTTGAGTGCACTGAGTCAAATGCAGCTCTTTTATTTTCCTGTGAGGCAGCTTCCAGGCTCTGATGGTTACTCTAATGGCTGTTGACTATCTCCCCCCCCCCAGAGCATTACTTACCCTTCCTGCCCCTATGTCCTCTTTGACAATGCTGTCAGCTGGTGTGGCTGTTGTGTTTACTCTCTTCTCTATATCCCTTTGAAAAGAAGAGAAGGACTTGGAGTTTAAGTCATCAAACCCATGATTTTGACAATATGAAAACCTTCATCTAATAAACTGTACATAGAACAAAAGTAAATTCAATGCAATAACTGAATGAGTGGAGTTTTGTGTCACTGGGGAAGGCTTCTGTAAAAGCTGTGACAGGGATAAGCAATATTTATTTTATTTGTTCTCATGTTTCATAGTTTCTCAGACTGCAGCGTCAAAAAGGCCTATTAGGATCATCTAATTTGGACCCCTCCTGCATAAATAGAATTTCACACAGTAATTTCTACATCAAGCCTGATAATTTCTATCTCCAAAGTTATGTTCTTTTAGCAGCTTTGTGCTTCTTGATGGTTATTGATTTAAGCATCCTCCATCCTGCACTTAAAAATGCTTTGTTTAGGTGAGGAAAAAGTACACCTTTTTCTTGTCTGAACAAAATAAGCTTTTTCACTCAGCTTGGCATTTCTCTCCTTTCTCTATAGCAAGAAACTTCTGCATAGCAGCTCAGGGCATTTCAGGGAATATTCTCCATTGTTGGTGGAAAAATCCTATTGATTTCAGGTAATGGAGGAAAAAAAGAGAAAACAAGAGAAGAGAAAATGTGAATACCTGGCACATGATTAAGAGATTCAGCAGCTTCACTCATTTCTCTAATTGTTTATAAACCAAAGGACAGGTTGATAGCAATCACTCAATCCTTCCAAAATAATTATACTCTCCGTGTCGGCTTTGCTTATCCTCCCAAAACAGTTTGAAGAGCTGATTCCCTGAAATATGTATTCTTCAATCAAAAAGACAGGAAAAAACAGTGATAGTGGCATGGCAGGAATATTCAGAAGTGCATTTGAGAAACAAGCAGGATGAACTGGAAGCATTGGCCAACTCCCAGAGCTATGATATCATTGGTATTAGTGAGGGTTGGTGGAAGGAGTCCTATGGTCAGAATGCTAGGATGGAGGGCTACAGGCTGTTCAGGATGGATAGGCAAGGAGGAGATGTTGTATCATATGTAAGGGTGAGGTTTGATTGTACAGCCCTCACAGTTAGTGATGATATGGCGGAGAGCTTCAGGGTAAGGATTAGGGGGATGAAAAACAAAGGAGATGTTGTAGTGGGTGTCTACTGCCAATTGCCCAGCCAGGATGTAAGTGCTGATGAGTTATTCTATAGGCAATTAGGAAAATTTTTTGATCAATAGCCCTTGTCCTTACGGGAGATTTCAACTTCCCAGACATCAGCTGATAATATCATGCTGCTGTGATAAGCAGGCTTTGGAAATTCTTGAAGTTTGTAGGAGATAACTTCTTGTCACAGGCAGTCAGTGAGCCAACCGGGAAAGATGCCCTCCTAGACTTGCTATCTGAATACAAAAGGACTCGTGGGAGATGTGATGGTAGGTGGCTGTTTTGGCCACAGTGATCGTGAAATGATTGAGTTTAAAATTTCAGTGTAATGAGAAAAAAGGACATCAGAGTCACTACGCTGGACTTCAGGAGAGTAAACTTCAAGCTATTCAGGAAGCTGTCTAGCAGAGTACCCTGGGAATCTGCTTTTGAGGGCTTAGGAGTCCACGAGTGTTGGTCAGTCTTTAAGAATCACCTTTTAGAAGCACAGGAGCAGGCAATTCCACTGTGTCACTAGTCAAGCAAGTGGGGCAGAAGACCACCTTGGCTGAACNGGCAGTCAGTGAGCCAACCGGGAAAGATGCCCTCCTAGACTTGCTATCTGAATACAAAAGGACTCGTGGGAGATGTGATGGTAGGTGGCTGTTTTGGCCACAGTGATCGTGAAATGATTGAGTTTAAAATTTCAGTGTAATGAGAAAAAAGGACATCAGAGTCACTACGCTGGACTTCAGGAGAGTAAACTTCAAGCTATTCAGGAAGCTGTCTAGCAGAGTACCCTGGGAATCTGCTTTTGAGGGCT
>VZSC01015428.1:3296-50402 GCA_013398225.1 Steatornis caripensis
GTCTCAAGGTCGGGGAAACGGCGCTGAAACGATGAAACCGGCGGCCAGCTCCAGCGCCGTGCCTCCTGATCCTCTGCCCGCTGGAGCGCTCCCTCGTTTAATGCCGCCAAACGAAGCCGCTTCCAGCTGGGATGGCAAATACGGGTATTAAATTCTTTGCTTTCCTTAATGGAGACAATACGGTTTTTAAAACGCTGCTCCCTCTGGAGTCCCCGGCCGGGTCTCAGAGCACCCACCCAGACCCAGAAGGCGTGAGGGAGAGCCCCGCTGGGATTTCCAAGGGTTTATCCCTCTCCACCTTCCCGAGTCCTTCCCTTCTTGGGAGCTCGCTGCGGCCGCACGCCAGCTTCTCCATGCTCGTATGGCGCCTGGCTCGACGCATGCCGAAAGGCTCCGGCCCCGGCGATGCCCGCGGTGAACGTCCAAACCTCGGCGTGGCCCAGCTCCGTGATGCCCGAGCTGTGAGCTGCAACGGTCACCAACGCTTTAACGGTGATTTTTTTGTGTGTCCGGGGCTGATCTGCAGGCTGTGAACGTCCTGGGAAGATCCGTGGACGCAGAGGGATGGGTTTCAAGATGGGCAGAGGAAAGAACGGTGAGCAAGGAAAAGAGCATCGACCTGTCCCATTATTGACTGTTCCGCCCCAAACATGAACCGCAGATGATGCCTGGGTCTGCCTGGACCCCCCTTTGGCTTGGGATGCTCTTGCCTGCTGGTCACGTCGGGATCGTCTCCATCACAATTGCTCCTGGCAGCGGGGACAGCTCCCTTAGGATCATCAGCCCCGTTTCACTGATGGGGAAACTGAGGCACGGAGCCCGACGAGCCAGGAGTAAAACCCAGTCACCCAGCCACGGCAACGGAGGAGGGGGTGCCACGGCGGAGCTGCCGCTGCTCTTCGGCCTCCTAACTGCAGACTGGCCTCAGCCGAATTGGCGTGCCGACGCACCGCAGGAGACAGAACGCTGCTGTCGCGATTCGTTTTTGCCGGGATGAGACCTTTTAACGGGCTCTTTGGCCTCCGGCTGCTGTTTGCTGCGTGGCCCCCGCGGGCTGGCAGCCCTTCCCCTGCCCGTAGGCAGAGCCTGGCAGAACCGCGAGCGGGGCGGCGGGGAGATGGCGCTGAGACAGTGTGAGCATATGCAAATCAGACAGCATGACGCGTATCCTGAGGTGTTAATGAATTTACAGGTGCATGAGTAATTATTTGTGAAAAGCACGGAGAGCTGCGGAGGTCACAGATGGCTGGAGAACGACAAACGCGACGGCATTTCGTGGTGGCGGCGGGGGGAAGAAGAGTCACGCCGGCGCTCTCCGGCCAAAAAAAAATGCTCCGGCAAAGCAAAGACACCATGGGAAACCGAGGAGCAAAGGCACGACCCGTGGTGCGGAGCGTGGATCTCTGGTGGTCGAACAGGTCGGGCCGTGCTGGACCTCAGGCGCTCGGCCAAGGGGCCGGGGCGGGGAGTGAAAAAGCCGACGCGAAGCGGCGAGGCGTTGGGCTGGTCGCGAGCCTGCCTTGCGTTAACATCTGCACTGATGATGTCTCTGCACGAGCGCCCGGCACGCTGATGACATTCGCAGCTGATACTAAGCTGCAAGGTGTTAGGAATGTCGTTGAGGGCGAGGAGATCATTTCAAAGGATGCCGTCGAGGTTCAGCCCGGGGCTGGAAATATCACCAGAAGCTTAGGGAAGGCAAATGAAGAAGCAGAGGGGGAAAGAACGCTGGTACGGAGAGGACAGGGGGCAGGAAAGCCTTGGGGCGACGGTAGGGAGCAAGCAAGGGGTGCTGGGCGTTGCGTCGCTGCTGCTGCCGGGGAGGTCTCGTCACCGCTCATTAGCAAGGATGAGGGTTTTTTTTTTTTTTAAAATTTGATCCATCATTTCATTGAATCTGTTCAGGAATCTCGTTAGGAATCCGTTCGGCATCCGAAGCCGGGGTCTCTAACGGCCGGGGGAGGATGCTCACAGCGGAAACAGCGAGACGGGGATGAGGGAGAGGGCTCCCGGGGGCTCCGAGGAGAGAAGGAATTGAGAAGTACTTGCTGGGAATGGGGAAGCTCCAGTCCAGGCAGGGGCAGGGGCTTTGCCGTCCTCTCCCTGCCAGGTAGGATGTCCCAAGCGGCGCCAAATCCGCCCGGCATCACGGTCGGCGACGACGGACCGCCTCTTCCAACCTCTCGAACAGCGCCGACCCAACGATGTTATTTCCAACGGATGCAGCTTCAGGAAACGTGCCGGGATTTGGCCAGGAGCCGGGGAGACTCACCTTCTCCCCGTGCAGCAGCCAGGCCGTTCCGCTCCGTCGCGTTGTCCCCAGCTATCAAAGAAATGTCGCCATCTTTTTCTGCACCGTTCCCAGCCTGCCAGCATCCTTATCGAGACGCGCACGGCACAGCTCGCCGCTGCTCCGGCACCAGCGGCACACGTTGACGTGAAAGCACCTTCTGGCTCCGGCAAATGATCCAAGCAAGCCCCCACGACGTCTTGCGAGAGGCCTGTGCCTGGCCTCCCGCGACCGTCCCCTTCCTCCTTTACTCGTCGGTGGTCAAGGTCCCTTCTGCTGAGGCTTCGTGCGTGCTTCCAGCTTGGCGGGGAAGGTCTCGAGCGGCGTTTGGGCTGACCTGAGCCCCTCCTTTGGAAGGCCGGCCTGGGCTCGGCGCCGTCGATGGCTCTCTACACAGATGGCGGCACAGGGCCCCACGGAGACGAAGCTCCCCGTTCCCCTTCATCTCAGCGGAATGCTCCAAACCCGAGCCCCAGCCTCCTCTGCCCGTCCGCCGAGCAAAGCCTTGCAAACCCCGCCGTGGATCTGCAGACTCCTCGGGGCAAAGCCCTGCTGCGAACCAAGGGTCTCGCACAGAAACCTCAGCGGTGCTGGGCTAACGCACCCGATCGCCGTCGCCTCCTGCCTTCTCGCCCGCGAGGCTCCCTCGCTGCAGACGCGCGCCGGCAGACGTCGATTCTGCCCACGCTACGATGCCCGGCCGGGCCTTTCCACCGGTAATTCACCGAACAGCTTTTGCAGGCTGGGCATAGCGATGCTTATGAGTGCTGCCCCAAAAACCGGAGGGCTAGAGCAGGGAAAAACCACTCCAGCCTCTTCAATCGGTCACTTCTCCCTTCCCTGTCTGCTCTTTTTCTCTCGCCTTTCCTTGCCGTGCTGCTTGTCACCCGCGACACGCCGCCAGCACGCAATAGCAGAGGCAAACTGGGGCTGAGCCACGGAGAACAGCGGCAGCGCGGGGGCCGCGGGCTGAAGCTGAATTCCCTGGGGTCTCAACCACCAGCACCTCGCCCCGCTCGCGTCCTTCGGTGCCGTCGCGGAAAGGCAGCGGCCTCAGGAAGGTGACGCCAGACCCGCGGCCAGGCTGGCCCCACGCTGCCGGCGTTCGCGGTCTCCCACCAGCCTCGTGCGCGTACGCTATTTTTGTGCCGATAACTCTCTAAAGCGCGTCCAGCGGAGCGCGGTTCTCGCCGGCTCATTAGCTCGTTACTCCGTCGCGCTCACCTACCGCGTGTCTACGCGCGGCCCGCAGCTCCTTCCCCACGCGAGGCGGCAAGTTTGCTGCGCAATTAGCCCGGCGGGCAGCTGGGCTACCGCAATAAAGCTCTCCCTGCTCTCGCTTCTCGTTAGCAAAGTTTCACTCCAGGAGCTTTTATGGCTGGAGAACGTGTATCTCAGGAGCACGATTCCTGGGAGAGCGTCTTTGCCTCGAGTGGGGATTACGGCACTGAACTACCCGTGCCTGGGCTCGTTAGCATCAAACACTTACCCAGAGTCATTGCTTACGGGGAGAAGACGTAAATCCTTACCATCAGCTGCTTGATGGTTGGGTGCTCCTCCGTCTCCCTGCCCGAGGCCGGCTCCTTGTGTACGATCTCCACGCGGATATCGTTCTTGGCAGAAACCACGCCTTTGAGATCTGGGCAAAGAGGGAGACGGAGAAGGCGTGAGTCGACACGGCGATCGCGGGCCTGGTTGATCGCCGAGCGCGGGGAATTAACCCCGGCTCAGCAAGCGCATCCAAGGATCGGGGGAGCAATATTTGCGTTGCCATAAGGTACGGGCACGGCAAACCTTCGCCTCCAGGGAGCTCAGATTTCTGCTTGAACCCCTTTGGGAGCTTGCTCAGGCTCTGCCGTGCTCGTGGTGCTGTTAACACCAGGGCAGCTCAAACAGATGGTGGGCTGTTTGTCCGGACCGCCGATCTACGGCGTGTGCTCGGGGACCTCCCGAGGGACGCAACAGCTCTTCGCGAGCGCGGGCAAGCCCCTGGGAAAAGCCTCCCCCAGGTCTGGGGTGCGGCTGCGTACGGAAAAGCCCGAGCGACGAACAAAGACGTAGCAAGGGAACGACAAAATCCTCCCCGGCTGCTGCTCCGAGCAGCCTGTTTTCATGCAGGGCGCAGAGAAACGTTTCTGGAAGAGGCTCTCCGCCTTCCCTGAAGGTGTCAGGCGTGCTTTGAAGAAGTCGTTTTAGCAAAATCAAACCAAAGACACCGAGCGGCAGGAGCGGAAACGGCCAGGCGAATTCGAGATGAAAAGCAGAGACGGATGCGGATCTGAACAGCGAGATCTAAAGAGCTCCGAGCTTTGAAGCCGCGCTTCAGCCTACGATCACCTCCCAGGACGGCTGCGCCAACCCTCCCGGACCCAAACCGGCCTTGAACCGCTGGGCTCCTCAGATCTCCCTCCAGCCCGAGGAACCTGCCGTGCCAGGACCGCACCGACTCCCTCCAGCAAAGGCTGGACCGTGCACTGATTCTGAGCCGGAAACCAAACCGAACGGCGCGGCCGAGACCGGCTTGAAGCTCCGTCCTTGAATTGATCTGCCTCGGCGTCGCGTGCCCTCGATGTCTGCAGCCCTGCCGTCACCTACAAACTCCTCCAAGTCTCAGGGTGCACGCCAAAGGGTTTCACTGGGAAGTCTCGACTCCTTTTGCTTTTTTTTTTTACCTGCCGGGAATCACGTTCCCGGTGCCGGAGCCTCCGTCTTTAATCAGAAGGAGAAGCTAATTACTGCCTTGCACGTCCTCTCCCCGGAGCGTTCCCCCTTAAATAACTCTGGGCCGTGAAGTCACCAAAGATACAACAACAGATGTGCAGTAAAGTCTTTTTTTTTTCTGTGCCAGAGCCTCCAGCCTCGGTGGCTCTGCGCCTGGTGCACTTTTTTGCTGCGCCTCCCCAAAGCAGGGCCAGGAGTTGCCACCCCCAGCGCCACCAGCTGCTGGCGGCGGCCGGTTGTAGCCGTCAAGGAGAAGTTCGGAGCCACTGCCGGGTCACCCTGGCCGCGAGCCGTCCCCGCACTCGTCCTGGTAGGGCACGAGTCCCTCCCGATAGCCAAGGGCTCTGCTGGTGCCGTCACTCCCGAGCTGCTCTCCAACACCTCTGCTGATTTCACACCACTCGCCACGATGGAAGTCCCTTCCTCACCTCCTCAGCCCGGTGTTTCTACCTCCCTCGCGCATCCCGTTTGCGTTAGCACCCGCAAAATTGGGATAAAAGCCCTTCGCCCTGGGGCCGCCAAGTTCTCCCCAGCGGGGTTTTGCACCACGGGTGCCACCCCGGTGCTGGTTTAGTTGCCGATGCTCCCAGCACCAAGGAGGGACCCTGTTTTGGCAGCTCCAAGTGGCTTTTGGAGCCACGGGATGGGGACCCAGCAGCCCCACGGCCACCAACACCCCACGCGTGAATCTCAGCCCGGGATTTGCTTCGTTAGCACCACGGCGCGCAGCCGGCAAAGCATCCCTTACCGAGCCGGCGTCCCCGGTTGGGATCAGCTCACTGGGAAAGGCTGAGCTGTTCCTCCTCCTCTTTCACTTTGGGGAGGGAAGGGAGATCGGGGAGGGCATCTTTTGCTCGATGATCTCTTCCCGCTCGCTTGCTCCGATCCCAAAGCGATACAGCAAGGAAGCCCAGTGGGAAGCACAGGGCCCCGTGCTCTGGTCCGGGGCAGACCTTTCCCCACGACACCGGAGCCAGGGACTGCGCAGCATCCTACGCTGCGGGAGGTGCCTGGGAGCAGCGGCGGTGCAGGGAGCACGCCGCGAAGATGCCCCGACCCAGCAGCTCGTTGCGTACGGGAGACCAAAAAGTCCTTTCCAAGTTGGACAGCACTGGAAACACAGCGGAGAAAAGCGGCTTCGACCCCTGCCAGGCCACCACCTCCCCAGTACCCTCTTCCCAGGACGTACCCTCCCAGGCCTGGCCAGGAAAACACCTCTTATTCCTGATTTACCACTGGGAATCCAAGGGATGAATCCCACAAGGCACTTGGGTGGGATCGGGTTGTCCCCTCGCGGCAGGACGAGCCCTGCTTTATGGCCCAAGGCTCTCCCCATCCTCTGCACGCTTCCAGCCCGCAAGGGTCTCCAAAACCGGGCCCTCGCACCACGCCTTTGACCCGTTGTTGTGGCATTCGCGTTAAGCTGCGTGCCCTGTAAAGAACCCCGTGCCATCTGGTTACGTCAAATAACGGGAAGGTAACGAACCACGTGCCCTCCCCTGCTCCGAGCGACGCGGCGTGGGGCAAGCGCGGCCGGCTGCGGCCGATCGTTGAGACGGCATCGCAGCTCGGCGCCCGCTTTCTCCAGGTGCTCGAATCGCCCGGCACCGCTGAATCGTCTCCGCAACGCTGGATGGGTCCGGTCCTGGGTCCTGGCCCCAGGCGGCAGGATTAACGGCTGCCCCCCATTTAATTCGCCTCCGCTCGCTAACGGAGGCTGCGAGAGCTCAACAAAACTGGGCATAAAACAGGGAGAGGCATCGCCATCGCTCTTAAAAACAAAATGCACTTCTGCCGTGGGAGGCTGGGTGTTCATACCCGAATCCAGGAGGAGCCCGGCGTCTTTGACTGCTTTGCAAACCATCAGGAGAAAGCGGGGGAAAACAAGCCGGAAAGAGAAGCGCCTGGGTTTTCCGGCACGCAGCTTGGCGTCGCGGCATCCAGCCCCGAGCCGGGAGCACCGTCGAGTTATCTCCTCCTCTCCCCCGTGGCCTGAGATGCTCCGGACGATCGCGCTCTTCCCCCTCCTTGTTTGACGCCTCTCCGTTTAGCCAGCGACCCTCCCTTCCTTTCCCCGGTGTCTTTTTAACGGTGCCTCCTTGCCCTCTACCTGCGTCTCTAACGTCGCTTTAACTTGCATCCCCGCAGCAGCCAGGCTTTAAAACCCCCGCGCCCCACGTAAAACCCCGCAGCCGCCTGTACCCTCCCACCTGGAAATCTGCATTTCACCTCGAGAAAACGGACCTAAACCAGAAGCAGAACAGATTTTAAGCACCGGCGCGGCACGGCGGGCACGCTTCCCGCTCTCGGACGTCAGGATTTCTCCAAGGCGGCGTTTAAGAGCAGGTCCCTTTGCAATCGCTTCGTGCCCCGGACACCCCCAAGCTGGGCAGCCACTGGGATTAGCCTTTACCCCCGGTCTGTTTTCCCTCGTGCTCCGAAAGCCTTCGCTTTCCGGACTGCGCTGGTGCGACGTCAGTAAATTCAACGCCCGATTTCCTCGCGGCCCGCTCTCCGTGCGCGTCCCGCCCAGGTTCCCCTGCCCGAAGGGACGCGGCGGGGCCGGGGGGCGGACACTTACTCCTCTGGGAGCGGGCGCAGCAGAAGGCGACGATGGTGGCCATCAACACCAGGAACGCCACGCCGGCCCCCACGGCCACCCCGATGATCACCGCCATCGGCACCGACTCTGCAAGAGGAAGGAGAGGGAGCATGAAGCGGGGATGAAGGTCGGAGAGGAGGCTTTTTCCCAAGGGACCCACACCCCCCGCTACTGGAAGGCAGCTCGGCGACGAGCCTCCGGAGGGTTTTGGGGCCAAACGGACCTCCTTCCCCGCTCCCTCGTCCCTGCGTGGGTGACGCTGGCACGTGCCGCAATTTGTGCGAGCCCTGACCTCTCCGTGCCTCAGTTTCCCCTGGGAGGGAGAGAAGAGGAGGGAGCCGGCAGAGCAGGTTAGCGACCGCTCTCGCTAGCGCCCTGCGCGTTATTATCGCTAAAGGATGAAAAGTGCAAAAGAAGATGGCGCGTTAACGTTACTAAGAAAGAGAAACGGCATCGGAGCAGGCTGGGAGGAAGGTTAGAGGCGGGATGGAGGGACGGAGACGGGCGCCGTCGCTCAGCTGTCTCAGCAGGCACTGTGAAGTACGGACGGACGGATTAACCCAAGAGCCATCCTTCCCAGCCTCTGCCTGCTTTATATCCCAGTCTCCCGCCTCCTCCCTTGGCTTAGCAGCTCCGTCGCCCTTCCCCGAACGCCCGAGGGTGCTGCGAGGACTGGGACGGGAGGGGCGGCTGTGGTGGGCGAGGGCTGGGCAGGGGTCTGCAGGACGCGGCCCCGGGGCGCAGAGCTTGCCGCGGAGCAGGGCTTACACGCTCGCGTCCTTCTGCCTACAATAACTTTGCAGTCGGGTTCCCGGCGGGGATTTCAGGCCGCGGCTCAGGCAGCGACGCTGATTTATTTGCGCACATGCGGGCAGCGGCTTGCGAGGCGCGCGGAGGGTGGAATGTAAAACCGCGTTCATGGTGTGAGGGTCAAGCAGCCCAAGAGCCTCGTTATCTCGCTGCTCGGTTCCTCCGGCCCCTCAAAGCACAGCTCCTACTCAACGGCCAGTGCTGGGTTGGTGCCTGCTCTCCGGAATATCGCCGGGCAGCGCTCCCGCCTGCGGGTACCACCGAGCGCCTTAGTTGGCCGGCACGATGACCGCGTCCCGAAGANCCAAGGGACCCACACCCCCCGCTACTGGAAGGCAGCTCGGCGACGAGCCTCCGGAGGGTTTTGGGGCCAAACGGACCTCCTTCCCCGCTCCCTCGTCCCTGCGTGGGTGACGCTGGCACGTGCCGCAATTTGTGCGAGCCCTGACCTCTCCGTGCCTCAGTTTCCCCTGGGAGGGAGAGAAGAGGAGGGAGCCGGCAGAGCAGGTTAGCGACCGCTCTCGCTAGCGCCCTGCGCGTTATTATCGCTAAAGGATGAAAAGTGCAAAAGAAGATGGCGCGTTAACGTTACTAAGAAAGAGAAACGGCATCGGAGCAGGCTGGGAGGAAGGTTAGAGGCGGGATGGAGGGACGGAGACGGGCGCCGTCGCTCAGCTGTCTCAGCAGGCACTGTGAAGTACGGACGGACGGATTAACCCAAGAGCCATCCTTCCCAGCCTCTGCCTGCTTTATATCCCAGTCTCCCGCCTCCTCCCTTGGCTTAGCAGCTCCGTCGCCCTTCCCCGAACGCCCGAGGGTGCTGCGAGGACTGGGACGGGAGGGGCGGCTGTGGTGGGCGAGGGCTGGGCAGGGGTCTGCAGGACGCGGCCCCGGGGCGCAGAGCTTGCCGCGGAGCAGGGCTTACACGCTCGCGTCCTTCTGCCTACAATAACTTTGCAGTCGGGTTCCCGGCGGGGATTTCAGGCCGCGGCTCAGGCAGCGACGCTGATTTATTTGCGCACATGCGGGCAGCGGCTTGCGAGGCGCGCGGAGGGTGGAATGTAAAACCGCGTTCATGGTGTGAGGGTCAAGCAGCCCAAGAGCCTCGTTATCTCGCTGCTCGGTTCCTCCGGCCCCTCAAAGCACAGCTCCTACTCAACGGCCAGTGCTGGGTTGGTGCCTGCTCTCCGGAATATCGCCGGGCAGCGCTCCCGCCTGCGGGTACCACCGAGCGCCTTAGTTGGCCGGCACGATGACCGCGTCCCGAAGACCCTCTCCCTAAAAGCAGCGGATATCTATAGGTCCCCATTCCTGTTCTAAGCCCCCCGTAGGCTCTTGTGAACCCAAAAGAGGGTTAACCGCTCCCAGGATTGCCGGCTGAGCCGGCTGCGTGTGTCCTCACCGCTCTCCTGGACACCTCCAACGCGTGGTTGCTCCCCGGGGCCCCTGCCTTGCAAACGGGTGGGGTGAATTTAGGGGAGAACAAAAAAAAAAAAAAGGATGCAGAGAGGTGGTCCTCCTTCCTCCTCGGCCGTGCAGACAGGGGACGTGAACGCTGCTGGACCCCGGGGACACGTGGGTGATCTCGGTGAGAAGCAGAGCCCGGCAGCCTCCCGGCGGCCACTTGGCCGGGTGACGAGGAAACCATTTCTCGCCGGTGCTGACCACAAATCTCATCCCGGAGCTGAGATCACAGGCCCTGCCTGCGCCTTTCAGCCTTCCCAAGGGGCACGCATCCTTACTGGTGGGACCGGGGGCAGTCGCATTTCCACCAGCATCTTCCCCGCTATCGAATCCCAGCTGCGACCGGGACGTTACAAAGCCGCTTCACGTTACCCCGCGGGGCCTCGTGGCTCCTGAGCCCTCCTCTGAGGACCGCAGGGTGATAAAAAGTGGTGCTGGTTGAGTTTCAGCCTCTTCTGCTCACGCTCGCTCTAAGAAGAGCCGTTAATCTTCCCCGCTTAGCTTGTCTCCGGTGATTCGGTTGGTGGTTTACGCTGCTGTTTTTCAGCTGCTCGTGCATTTTCCGGAGCTCACGCAGCAGCTGCTGGAGCTGGTTCCAGCTGCACCGAGGAGCTCATCCCCAAACCGGCATCCTCCAAGACACCAGCCGAGCCCCCAGCAAGAAGAAACTGGAATTTTCTTCTCCGCGCGGCCTGAGGCCGATGGCGGTAACTCACCGTGGGATTTCTCTGGCTCTCCCAAGGGAATACGGAGCGAAAGGGTGAGGAGACTGGAGCCTGGGGTTCCCGGGAGTGCTTGCTGGCTCTCGGCTTTGGGGGAGCGGGACCTGCGACGCGGAGCTCCGCCAGAAGCAGGATGAAGGTGACGGAGCTTCATGCAGGGAACGGGGTGGGGAAAGCGCCTGGGCTACAAAAAAAAGGTGACTGCAAAGGGGCGGTGACAGGGACCGGTGGCTGGGACGCGGCAAACCGCGTCCGGAGGACAAGGGCGGGCTGACGAGGAGCAGTTTGCCGGCCACGCGCTTGCCCACGAACCCTGCTCTGGCGCGGAGGACGAGGAAGGCACGAGGGCGGCGCATCCCGCAGCACCCGCCCAAACGTTCGTTCAGCCCCGCGCTGGCTGCTGGCTGGCGCTCTCCGCGGATGCCGAGACAAGCACGACGTCCGCAGACGACCCTGGAAACTTCTAGTTCTCCCTCTTTTTGGCTCTGTAGCAGCACTTGAGCGGTCCCCTTTCGCAGCCCTTGAAAACGTGGCTGCGCGGTATCATCGCCTCTCAGCGGCTGGGGAGCTGGGGCCCAGAAAGGCGGCGTTGGTTTGCAGAGCGAGTCAGCGGCAGAGCGGAGACCGGACCGCTCCGTGCCCTGCTGCGCTCCTACGCCCCTTCCTGCCCTGCCCTGCCCGGCCCTGCCCGGCCCTGCCGGAATGCTGCCGGGCCAGGAGGAGCACACCGCGTCCTCAGGTGTGGTAACGGCTGGGGACAGTTCACGTTCACCGTCAGCTCATGATTTCCATACCTGCTTGAATACCAGCTCCTGATTTCATTTCCGTACCTGTTTGAAAATAAAGCAAGTGTCCACAGCCTTGCACAGCCCAAGCGCACACGCCAGTCTTCCTGAGCGCTCAGCCCTCTGCTCCGCTTTCTGCTCCGAGCGCAGGGATGTCCCCATGAAGGGGATGTCCTCTGCTACCCTACGGCATCCTCAGCCACCCTACGGCGTCCCCCTGCCCGGGGCAGGGATGTCCCCTTGCATCGCCTAGCGGGGATGCTCGGACCATCGGATGCGGAGCCGGCTGTGGACTCGGATGCCGCGTCGCCAGCTCCGACCCGGCTCTGCTGCCCGGCCGCCCTCCGCCGGGACCCAGGCTTGCCGCTGAGCGCTCCCGCTGACTGGCAGACGACCTGGAAAAACCACTGGCTCTGTTTGCATTGGAAGAAGCCCAAGGCTAATTTTAAGGGGTTCATTTAGCTCTGATTTAATCTGGACGGCAGCCTTGCCTATAAATCACGGCTTAATGAGAACAATCCACCTGCCTGCCCTGGCATTTAATAAAATGGAAGAGAACTGGAGTCCCTCCAGGAGCTAAGCGTTCCTCACAAAAGCCATCTCCCCTCCCTTGCTATCGTGAGCCCCGAGAGCGGAAATCCCCTGGCCATCCCCCGAGAGTTGCTCGAGGTGCCTTGGAGGCTGGGCGGCTAAGCCCAGCCCTGCAAAACACGTGCTGGTGTCGCGGCTGGCGGCCCGGGGTGGAGGGTTGCCGCCAGCCCAGCCGCCTTCCTCCCACTCGCTCCCGTCACCGCAGAGCGGTGGGGTCCGCCAAGAGCCGCCGTTCCCGTTTCTCTAAGGCTACGCGTGATCCTCCGGTGGCAGCGCCGTGTGCGGCGCGGCGGGGAGCGAGGGCTGCGGGATCGGCCCGCGCCCTCCAACTGCAGCAGGACAGGCGAAGTGGGGCAGTACCGTACCAGGCAGAGACTTTGCAGGGCTCGTCCCACCTCCAGACCCTCCGCCGGCACCGGCTACCCCATGGATGCGGCACATCTAGGGCATTTTCACCGCCCTTCCTAGTTCCCCCTTTAGACGCCCCAAGAACTTCTCTGAGCATCTCCTGCCTCTCGCAGCGTCTTCCCACTCTTACGGCCCATCCGGGCGCTAATCCCCGCTGCCCGGCAGCCCCTCAGCGATGCCCACCTTGCTCTTTGAGCCGGATGATCTCCGTGTCGGAGCCGAAGCTGTTCCAGGCGGTGCAGTTGTAAATGGTCTGGAAATCGGCCCGCACGATGTTGCTGATGGTCAGCGTGGAGATGACACCCTCGTCCGTGCTCACCGTCTCCACCGTGTAGCGCCCGGAGGTCCCCGACTCCAGGACGTTCTCCTTCCAGGACCAAGCCTGCCAAGCAAGAGAGGGGTCAGCCTGGGGAAGGTTTGCCCACCGTCGGGCCCCCGAAGGTGTGCAGGACACCCGCCGTGGCCCGCGAGGTGCTGCCCCGCGGGATGCTACTCACAATTCGGTCCGGCGGCGGCGTGCTGCGGATGAAGCACTTGATCTGCCCTTTCTGGCCGTGCAGGGCGTGCTGCGTCTGGGTGCTGGAGATGATGGGCGGCCCTGCAAGAGAGAGGAGGGGGCTGCTGGCACCTCGCAGGGGTGGCTGCGATGCAAGGCACTGGCGGCGGGGCTGGGGGGCCTCGGCGGAGCCACGGAGGGACGCCGGAGTCCCCGTCTGAGGCGGAGGGATGGAGCAACAGCTCCCGCGATGCCGAAGGACACGGCGGGGAGGGCGCTTTGCTTCAAGGCTCCGCTGGTTTTCAGCAAAGCCCCCGCAAAGCCCCAGGGCCTCCCCACCTCTGCAGCCCCATCCCTGGCGCTGGGCGGCGGTTAAATCCCCCTGCCGACATCTCCTTGGCGAACCCGGCCTCCGAGAAGGGCTGTTTGCTCCAGAAGCAGAGCAGGAGCCCAGCCCACCCCGTGTCCCTCTTCTGCGCTCTCCCGGATCCGTTAAGCAGCCCTTACGCTAATTGCTCCCCGGCGGCTCGAGGAAGCCGTAGGAAGGCAGAAGGAGGCGCTGACGGGCAGCTGCCACCTGCAAGCCACCGTCGGTGACCTGCCATCAGCCTGCCCAATGCGACGGAGACGTTTCCGCTGGAAAAACCTCGGGGGCCCGTCGGCTGGGCTCCCCTGCGCCGTCCAGATCCCGAGGGAGCCCAGCCGGGCTGGGAAAGGCCCTCCCCGAGCGGTATGAGGCAGGACGCACCGGCTTGGGAAGGGAAATGTCCTTGTCCTGCCTTGGCGGACATCCTGAAGACACAGCTGGGAGGAAAGGGGTCGGAGAGGAGAGCACGGCTTGGTGGGATCAGCGTGTGCCCCGGAAGGGCCTTGCTGGGAGGGCGACCTCCCCCTGAGGACGGGATCACCCCAAGGGAGCTGCACAAGAGCTGGGATCCTGATTGCTGTTTATTAGCCTCCTTAATTAAAGCCGGTTTGCATTTCTGTGAGTGGCTTGCTGCTGGCAGAAAACAGCAACGGCGACGCAGGCGGGCAGGGCGAGGGCTGGCAGATCAACCCCCGCCCTAGCCCCGCTGTTTCGGGCGTTCGCTCGGCGTTACCGCTCTTGGTTTTGAGCCCGTCGCCGGGTTCGTCGTCATGCCCACCCAACGCGTTCGGAGCGACGCGCTGCAAACACCACCGGGCTCCGTAGCGGCCACGCAAAGCGGACGAGCGGCAGCAGGAGTTGTCGCAAGAGGCCGATGCGCTGCTGGGCACAACCCCAGTCGGGTCTTGAAGCCACGTCTCTGGGATGGTCGGAGTGGGAGAACTTGCTCTGCTCGTCCTCTCTCCCATCAATTTGTGGATTTGAGAAACTTCTCCCGTGGTTTTTTTTTTGTGTTTGTTTCCCCTGCAGCTGACGTATTCCTTTAAGAAAAGTCTCACGGTTTTGGGGTGAAGTGGGGAGAAACAGCTTCGCCTCGGTATTCCTGACCAATTCTCATCCAAACCGCCCATTTCTGAATTCGCAGAAGGCACAAAACCGTCCCAAAACGCTAAATCCTTCGCTCGGGTGCGTCCACGCACCCCATTGCCTATCGACATTAGCCCAGCAACACCTTCCTGCCCCAAACTCCCGCACTCCTTCGCACCGAGATACCGGCCCATCCTTCCTTCCCTGTAACGTTCCAAGGTGAGACGCACGGCAAACCAGCTCAGGGAAGCGCGCTTCACCGACCGGCGACCAGACGCGCGGCTCTGGCAGCGCGCGAAATCGCTGCTGAACGGGAACCGCCGGCCAAATTGGGAACAGCGGGAGCCGCGCGTGAAGGAGAAGCTCAGGACTTGTTCCGATGTAGTGGTCAGAGCCGCATGTTAGTGGAAACTCGCGTGCCCCTTTTTATCTGAAAATAAAATAAAACAAGATGTTTTGTTGTAGTTTTCTGCCCTGACGTTCTTCAAGATGTTCTTGTCGGCATGCTCCCAAGGCGCGCGTTCTCATTTATCCATCTCCGAAAGCCCGTCTCTCGGAAGGGCTGGCCGGCGTCTCGGGAGAGTTTGGGTTGGTCCTTTTGCCTCCCTTTTTAGGAGGATGCGAAGAGCGCTTCGCCTTCGCAGAATAGCTCCTTCCAAGCGTGCCCAAGGCGGGAATGTCAGCTAGCCTCAGCCTTCGCTCCCTGCACCCGCCGCAAGAGCAGAACGGTGCCAACAGCCAAGCGGGACGGCCAGATGGCCCTAAACGTGTGCTGGAGCTTCCTCCTCCTGGGTGGCACACGCGAAGGGGACCCGTTTGGTCCTGTCGTCCTCCAAGGGCGGCGCGAGGCACGCGGGATGAGCTTCTTGGCTAGCTGAACGCGTGCTAGGTGACGACCTCCTGCTCGCCTGCCCTGATCGCTGATGAACCTAGAGCCACCAGAGGCAAAAGCAGCGATGGGATCTGCAGGCCAGGCCTAAATAATAATAAAAACCCGGCACTTTCTTCCTCTTTCAATGGTTGTACGTTACTTAGACATTCCGGAAGCGCTCCAAGACTGGATGACGCTAGAGAAAAATGGCTTAATAATCATTAAAAGGATCATTTTCCCCAAGGAGAGTGGGTTTTAAATGGCACAAATGCCAACGACTTTGGGTTTTATTATTGCTTTAGGAGTTCGGAGTCGAAGGCTTATCATCATGATAATAGCCTATGACTAAAGACCATTTGTGAGATGAACATGCCCAGAAATAATAGCACGAAGTTGCAGCCTCTTCACATTTGGGGCCGGCGTTTCATTCTCCACCAGGCTCTGGCTCCTTATGAAAGCTGCCAATCTCCGGCTTGGCATTCAGCGCTAAGTGTGAGACAGCCCACAGGCAGGAAGAAGGCTTTAAACAAGGTTGCTATGGATATAAATGATGGAGCTATTGGTCGCGGTTATTTTTAGCGCGCCGGTGCCAATTTATTTGCGCTGTCGTGGCGGCTCGCACAAAAGACAAGGCAGCTTGCTGACTTGGGAGCCTTGGAGAAATGAAACGATGGCCTCGACTTCTCCTTCGCTCGAGTCCATCCGAACCTTTCCTCCCAAGCCCTTGAAGCGTTGGAAATGGTTTGGCAGGAGAGTTTGGTTTAACTCCTTGCCTCCTGCAGCAGCCCTGGGCCGGCTCGGGCTGTGGCAAGGGACCATCCCGAGCAGCGGCGGAGACGCGCGCGGTGAAGCCCTCAATGGGCCGCTGCAGGCGCGAGCTGAAGGGACGCCTTGACGTTCTCCTGACCAAGCAGTGCGGCACGTCAGCCCCTCCTGTGCTCCCAGCTCTCCGGCAGGCTTGGCTTCCTCGTTGCGGTGAATCCCAGGCAAATCAAATCCCGAATTAGCCACCCGGGGTCGTGCAGCCCTTCCAATGAACCTCCTCCTCAAGACCAAGATGGGCAGGGGTGGCTCCGGCTCTGGGATGCCGGCCCCTCTCTCTGCAACCGCGAGGCCGACGGAGGAGAGGGCAGCGTGACGCGACGGCAGTGAGGGCGGCAGGATGCCCTCCCAACCGCAGCGTCACGCCGCTGCCACAATTTCCCACCGGTTTGCCAGCGCGTGGGCTGCTACAGGCAGGGTCGGATGACGACCCCTCTCCGTCGGGGTCCCCGGGATTTTCGGTGCGGTGCATCGGATGCTTCAAAGCCCGCACGCGCCGATCGGAGCCTATGCAGCCAGCGCAGAACAGACACTCCTAAATGCTTAATTTTACAGTGATGAATCCCAGCCCACGGAGAAAGGCACCTGGTAATGGCAAGACAATTGTATCACCCTCTGGACTTAAGAACACTTGAAAATATGAAGCATTCAACTTCCGTCTCAAATTACAGCGGAAAAGACTTGCAGCAGAATTCATTAGGTGGATTAGACGCGCCGTGCTGTGCTCCCGGAGCTGGAGAGCTGCTCCGGCTGCAGGACGGGCTGCCAGACCCCGGTGCTTGGTGGATGTCGGACCGGGGGACGCTGCTCCGCTCCGTGCCTCGCCCACCTTGGCTTTCCTAGCTTGGAGAGCCAGGGGACCATCTCACAGAAGGGCAGGGGTTGGAAGGGACCTCTGGAGATCATCTAGGCCAGTCCCTTCCACGGTCCAGCTGAAATCTCGACCTGGAGGCGTGGGATTCTCCCTTGGTGTAGGGTCCAACGCCTGTGACGGTGCGTCCCAACGCTGTCACCTTGGGGTTGCGCCAAACCCCAGCCGCGGATCCCTCAGCAGCACGCCCTACTGGGACGGGATGCTGCAGGCAGCCGGCTCCCAGGAGATGCTCAAAGCCGCGCAGCGAGCCTCCACAGCACGGATTTCATGCGCTCCCCCCGTCAGCTCTGCAAGGCGAAAAGCTCAGCGGCGGCGTAAGCGGCGAAGCTCTCGAGCGAAGCTTCTCTACCGCTGCACACTCCACATGGCCTCGAGCCCGCCGAGCGCTTTGCTCTGCATTCAAGGCGGCCGCGTGCGCCTGGCAGGTGTCAGGAAAGGAGCAGGTTCTTTGTTTGTGCTAATTTGTTGCTTTGTTTTCCACGAGCCGGTTTAATTGTAATTAAAACCCAGCAGCCGCCAGGGAAGGAGTATGCAGGCGCCGAGGAGCTGAGGCGAAGTCAGGGGAGCGGATGGTTTTCAGTCCCCTGCTGCGTTGCCCTTGGCTTCCCTTTCTAGCATTATCTGCAGTCAAAATTAATGCTTGCCGCCGCCTGCGCTGCCTCCCTGCTTATTTTCTTTTCTTTGTGCCAGGGAGAGGAGACTGAAACCTGCCAGTTGTCACGCAGGTGAGAGACAATGCAAAATTCATACTCTATTTATACCATTTGCAGTCTGCCGGCCTCTTTCCCTGCCGTATTTAGGCTGAACTTCATTATCGGCTGCTGCGGGGTCCTGGCCAGACCATCATTAAACTCCAGCGCCGCGGAGCGCTTCCCAGCTCCCGCGTGTGGGCGAGGATCCGGGCCACATCCTGACATCGTGCCGGGTGAGCCCCGAGCAGCCGTGGAGGAGCCGCACAGCGCTGCTGCCTCTCGCAGGTATCCTCACATGGGCTCCAGGAGAGCGATTAGGCTGCTGGTCTCGGAGCCAGGCTCAATTCCCAGCTCTCCGGCTGTACAACAGAGACAACAGTGCTCTCCGACCTTGCAAGGGTTTTGCAAGATAAATCTATTAAAGATTTAAAGACGCCAGCTCCCAACTACTCAATAAACTCCTGTTGATAATAAGGAACCAGGCGAGTCTCAGATAACGTTGGCGTTTTTTTGCTTTAACCCACGCCTCTCCAGGCGAACGAACGCGAAATCCAATTTACTCGCCTTGCCCGCCGGGCAGGGCTCTGCCTGATCCAGCTACGGGTGGGATTTGCTCTGGAAGCAAATATCCAAGGGGATAATTCGGCAACACGAGCTGTCAGAGCAACAGGAGCAAAGCAATGAGACGGCAGGGTGGGACAGCAGTAGGAAAACGAGAGGTACCGTTGACAGTGAGCGACACTTCCCGCTCCCCCGCGCCGACCCGCGGCACCACGGCTCGGCACACGTATTTCCCAGCGTCTTCCTGGCGCACGGACTTCAGGGTCAGCTTGTTCTCGTTGCTCAAGACCTGGAAGAGAGGAGGGAGTTGCTTTCAGCGGGGCGACGCAACGTAGAAGAAGAGACACGAGTTACAAGCTCCAGGGCAGCCCAGAGCAAATAAAGCCGATGAGTCCGAAGCCTTAACGTGGCATGGAAATACTGCTTAGTGCTGTTGACCAAGGAATAAAGAAGTGACCTGGTTTTGCGGGGGGAAATCTAAGTCCTGCTCCTGTTCATTCGGATTTTTACAAACCCCAGTTTTGCCAGAAGTTCAAGACACGGGAGAAAAACTCTGGTGGCTGCGGTCACGCAACTGCCTTGTGAGCCACAGAGAACCCCGCTCCACACCTGCGTCTCCAGCGTCGCGGGTGCAGGCCAGGCTGCCGGGATTGACTCGGGGATTTCAATCCCAGAAACAGTGGGAGACCAACCTGGAGAGCTGGCAGCCCCCTGGGAACCGGGTCTGGATAGCCAGGAAAATCTCAGCTGCCTTTGGCAAGCCCTCCGTGCTTGCCCTCCTGCCCTGGCAGTGCAATTAGCAGCGTTATTAAACCTCGAAAATCGCTGAAGCGGACGGATGGCGCTGAGGCCATGAGCAGAATCCCGGCACTGGGGGTGTTTGGAAAAACACGGCAGGTCTAAAACAAACAGCGGCTTTCAGAGCANAATTAGCAGCGTTATTAAACCTCGAAAATCGCTGAAGCGGACGGATGGCGCTGAGGCCGTGAGCAGAATCCTGGCACTGGGGGTGTTTGGAAAAACACGGCAGGTCTAAAACAAACAGCGGCTTTCAGAGCAATGCGTTCCCGTGCTGGAAACGTGCGCCTGGGGGCTGAATCCCCCCGGTTGCCCTCGCCTCTCTCCCCGAGGACTTCGCAGGCTGGGGCCAGCCCATCGCCTCTCCTTCCTTCCAGCACCCGCTTGCTCGGGGAGCCGCCGGCTCTGCCTCTCGCTGCTCCCACAGCTGATGCCGCCGGGAATTAGCGCTCCTGCGAAGCGGCGGCTGAACACGGGGCTGGGCCTCCCTGTCGCAAGAAGATGGGGCCCTCGCCCCTGACGCGGCACGAAGCAGAGGCACAGAGCTCCAGATCCCGTTTAAGCCCGATGTAATGGCATCGATCACAAAGACGCCCGCGCAAACGCGCGTGCTTGCTCGGCCTCACCCTCTCTTTGGTGTCTGATTTGTTTCCTTCTGGAGGAAAGAAGGTGATCTTGTGAGACCCGACGCGGCTCTGAAAGCTGCGGGGCTGGGAGGAAAGCAGCCCTGATCCCACCGCGGCGGCTGGGCTTTACAAAGCAGCATCCCCTGCCGGCATCCCTCTGGGAAGATGGAGGCGGCTCTGCGGACCAGCACAAGCATCTCTGCCGGGTTAAACCAGCCTGAGCGCCGAGATGCTCCGAGCCAGCACGAGTCACTTAGAGGGAGGCAAATAAAAAGGGAGAGGGGCTGCTCTGCCCACGTGCTGCCTGCGCTGGGTAAAGGCAAGCCCCGGTGTGTGGCTGGGGCCGCACCATGAGGGTCAGGAAGCCCTCGTCCTCGCCGTGCACGGCTCCTTTCAGCTGCCCTGCGCACTCCAGCGGCTTTGAGAAAACGAAATAGCAGTGAGAGTGTTGCCTATAACGATAATAACCGAGCGAAACAACGACCGCAGCTGCGGGATGGGAAACCACCTAGGGATTATTGACCCACTGGGACTGCTCAGCTGATGCGAGCCATCAGCTCTCCCAAGTCTGTAATGACTTCCCAGGAGATGGCCTTCGCTGAGGTCGCTATGATCTGGGAAAAATACCCCAGCAGTTAATGCCTCAATGGCCGCTCCCCTCCTCGGTCTGCGCCTGGGGAGCGGAGGTGAGGAGAGCGACTCGGCCCCCTCATCTCACTCCCGTGTGAGCCCAGCTCTCCGATAACACCCACTCTTGAGCTGCGTAAGTCGGCGTTGCCTCACCGACTCCAGGACGCATCTGCCCAGACGAAGCTAAAGATGTTTTTCAAACCCAAACCTGCGCGCGCCTTCTGGACGAGTTTCACATCTCAGCCCTCCTTTAGCTTCTTAACGTGGCTTTGCTCAGCCCTTCCGTCTGTAAAGAGGGGATCAGAGTATCTCGCACCTCCCTGCGCCGGCTGAGCCGCGATTAGGATTTGCAAAGCTCCTTAACGCTTTTCAGGACAGAAGAGACGCAGGGAAGTCTGCTGGGCCAGATCCAGACCGCGCCTCACCTTGAGCAGGATGTGAGCTCACAGGTCTGGAGGCCAGAAAAGAGCACCCCGGAAAGGACGGTCCCAGGAAGGGGCACCCCGGAAAGGTGCACCCTGGAAAGGACCATCCAAGAAAGAAGCATCCCAGAAAGGAGCGCCCCAGAAAGGAGCGCCCCGGGAAGGAGCATCTCCAGAAACCAGCACCCCAAAAAGGAGCGCTCTGGAAAGGACCATCCTAGAAAGGACCATCCCAGAAAGCAGCACCCCAAAAAGGAGCATCCCAGAAAGGAGCACCCTGGGAAGGAGCATCCCAGAAAGAACCACTCGCAGGCCGTTTGCGGAAGCGCTACCCGTCAGCGAGAGCTTACGTAAGTGATGCTCTGGCCTCTGTTCAACGCCCATCATCACGCAAATCAATTCTCCTTGTGTTAGGACTCCTTCGCAAACACCTCCTGGGGGCGAGAGCTTCACGTGCTAGGACTTGACAGGGCAGCGTCGGACAAGCCGCTGCCTTGATTCCTCTGTGGCAGCGACGGCACTGACTTTGAGCAGTCTGGACTCCAGGCCCGACTTCCCAGCCTGCCGCCCAAACGCCTTGTGGATTCGCACACGCTTTCACCCAAAATATTACAACGGTAATAAAGCCTTTACTGCTTAATACACGTCTCTGGCCTAACCGGGGACGCTCACCGCAGCCTTGCAGACCCGCGGCCTGGGAGCTGCTGCTCTGCAATGCCACGTTGTCCCCTGCCTTTGGAAGAGCCTCGTAGGTCCAGCATTTGTCCAGCCAGGAGCTGCCAGCCCATAGATATGGGGGGCTTTGCTCCATGGGGAGCATCACGCAGCACCTCATGACCTGAATGCGCCATTCCCCATCGCCCCGGCCGCGATTCTTACCACGCCTGAGCCTCGCTTCATCCAGACGATGGTGAGAGACGGGTTCCCGGTCCAGGCACAGTTGAAGACCGCGTCCGAGCCCAGGTCAACGAGAAGGGACTGCGGCTCTGTCGCCATCCTGGGCCCAACTGCACAGAGGAGACCGGCGTTACCCCCAGTGATGGGCTGTGTCAGCCACGAACCCTCAAATCCAAGAGTCCACTGCGTCAGAGGAAGCAGTGGTAGGTCTTGACAGACCTATGGGTCTCAGCCACGTAAGACCCCCAAATAAAGAACAGCCCGAGACAGGCTCCTGAAGCAACCCCAGAACAACCAGCTCCCCAGGGACCACCACCACGAGCTGTGCGCTCGTAAGGCAGGAGGACGTCATGGGTCCCACCACAGAGCACTTACAAAGCCGAAGCTGCAAGAGAGCCCCGGTCCCCCTGGCCACGTCAGATCTAGCTGCGTCCCCTTCCCGTTACTTTTCTGCTGGCCCTGCTTAGCCCCGGGAAGCCAGTCTCAAGCTGACAGACTACTTACAGTAGACATCCACGGTCCTGCTGATGTTTGTGCTGCCCAGCGCGTTGGTGACCTCGCAGGAGACGGGCTCGAAGAAGAAGGTGTGGTCCACGATGGTTTCGTAGAAGTCTCCAGACGCTTCCTTTATAACCTGGCCTTTCTTCGCCCACCTGTTGAAGAAGAAAGAGCATCGTCGCGGTGCTGTTCTGCGTCGCCTGCCGTTCACACGCGTGCGGCGGTGGAGGCTCGCTCGCCCAGCACGCAGCTCGTGGTGCTGAGGGGCAGCAGGACAGAGGGCACCAGCTGCTGCCCTTGACTTGTCCTCGGCGTTGTCCACGTCCCCATGGATGTAGGGATTACAACCGTGGGTTTCGGGGAGGAGACACCAAAGCCACGTGCACGTGTATCCCTACTGAAACCTTCCCAAAACAAACCAAGAGGGCTGTTTCCCTGGGAAAGCCTGGGAAATACAGCGCGTTCCTTAGGCCTGCGGGGCACGGGCGGAAGACCTCAGTCATAGGAGGGATGGGGCATGGAGAGTCTCCGCTGGTGGAGAACCACGGCGCCAGGAGAGCAGTCCTGCTCCGAGCTCTTGCCAAGCCACACTGCTGGTCCCTCCACATCGAAACCACTAAAAACCTTCCCAGCTCCCCAAAGCTTTCACCCTTTTCTTCCTTTTTATCTTCCCCCCCCCCAGTCAAAGAGAACTCTATCCCTTTAAGGCAGCTGAAATAACATCGCCCTGAAAAGCCGCGCTGGCATTTGCAACACCGCAACTTGCAAATTGTCTTGGAGAACAAGCTGTCAACTCAGCACTCAAATTAAGCCGCTGTTTGCCAAACAACGAGCAAATGTGACCTAATGGGGCACCATCTGGCAACCTGCCACTCTGGACCGCGTGGGAAAGACGGGGAGATGCTGTCAGGCAGTGTGAAACTCCAGGCGCTCCTTGGGGGAAGGGAAAGGAAGCGCAGGCACCAGCCTGGGGAAGGAAAAAAAAAAAAAATTAGAATAATCCTCCCGGAACAACTGACAGGTAAATTAGAGGGAAGAGGATTTCCCTGAGGAACCTCTGCCGCTCTCTGCCTCGGAGCTGTGCTCCCCTGGTTGCGCTGGATGGGTTGGGATGAAGGATGCGGGCGCTGGGTGCTGCACTTGCCCCATCGGGCTCCGGAGGGATGGGTGCTGCTTCCCAGCCGGAGTCGGTGCGGTGGTTTTGGGGAAGCTGTCTCCTTCAAGGCAAACAGCATCGGCTCACGGTCCTACCACGGGTCTCCTGCTGCCTTTACTGCCCTTGGGAACCCCCCCTCTGCTCGTCCCCACTGCTCTGCTATGGGGTCACGCATGGTTCCCCTCGCTTTAACGCCCCGCACGCAACCAAAGACAACCGGAGTGTCTCACGCAGTCAAAGCCAGACGGCTGGCACACGCGGCTTCCCCAAGCGCCTCCGCGGGGCCGGAGCGAGAGCGCAACGCCGGCCCGCGGCAGCCGGCAAGCCGCTCTGACGGTGCTGCTGGAGCAAATTCCCCCGGCGCCTGCTAACGGGAACGTAATTGAATCAGGGCGGCTGACCTGCAAGGCTTCACCCACCATCCGACGACACAAGCGTTTTGAAAGAGATGTATTGGCGGTACAGATGCGAGCTGATTTGTCTGCGCTTGTCTGCTCTCTCCTTTCATTTATCTTTGCGCCTCTAACAGACGCCGACCGGCCGCTTCAGCTTCCCGACCCTCCCTTCCTCCCCGCGCTTCTCCTTCAATAATTAATCAGGAGACGCCGCTTTTATTTCTAGCTGCGCTTCGCATGTTAGCGAGGCAGGTTCCTCGTATGGGGGGGAAAAAAAGGCACACGCGACGCCTTCCGGGTGCTGCTCCAAAGGTTCGAATGGGTGGCGCTTCCCTGCCTCCGGATGGGATCTGCCTTGCCCCGCTGCCTCGCTGCCCATCGTGGGGAGCACCTGCGAGCGCCGCCGCAGCAGCAGCCTCGTCCCTCGGGGGTGCTCCTCGTCCCCGGGGCTGCGCTGGGAGAGGGCACCCAGGTGGTGGGGGATCTGCCAGAGCTGCGATACCTCGTCCCTGAAGCTTCGCACGGGTTGTGGGGTGGAGAAGACACACGTCCCCGTTGCCTCAAAAGGCTTGAACACTTGATGAGAGAAAGCAAGGAAGGAAGGTAGAAACCTAGAGGGACAGGGAAACTTCAGCCGGTGAACACGGAAAACGCCCTGTGCTTTTTGCCGGGAGCATTTCCGCTCCGCTAAGCCCCTTTACAACTTTGTCCCCGTAGAGGCTCCCAGCCGCGAGCAGATTCCCAGCCTCCGAAGGGTCCTGTTCCGCCGCTCAGGTGCTCGCGGGCGGCACGAGGAACACGAAGCCGTTTCCTCGCAGCAGTCAACGGGACGGGGGGAGCGCGGCACCAAGCCCGCGAGGGAATCCAGCGCTTCTCTTGCTCCCAGCATCTTCCTGGGTATTTTGCAGGAAACCACCTTCCCTGCTCTGCAAAGGGGAAGAAGGAGGTTTCCAGATGAGGATAAAAGGGACTTGTGAGCTCCATGGGTCGAGTCCTTGCAGCGTCCCAAGGCACCGCGGCTTGGAAACCAGAGGGAGAAGCGCCCGGGGGTGGCTTCGAGCTGGACAGCCTTCAGGTGAGACCCTCCTGGGCGTCGCAAAAGAAAGCGAAACGGAGGGCGACGTTTCCAAGGGTCGTTTGGCACGGCAGCGGCTTGGGAAAACACACACCGCCGCCCACGGCACGGTGCTTTATGCCTTTGCTCAAAACTCATCGCTTCCGCGAAACCGGACTTCCCGAGCGCGCAGATGTGTCACAAACCGCAATTTTTCGTGCTTCAGCAGAGATCAAGGTTCTCGCTCCGGTTTTCCAGGGCTTAACACTGCGGAATCAATGCGGCTGAACAAGCGGCACAGATTTTTTATAACATCAAATTGGTTTTTAATAACGACAGCTGATATGCCTCCTGTAAAGCGACCCGTGATGTGCTCGTGGACAGCCAGAAGGCAAGTTACTCGTGTTCTTAACAAGCCCATAACCTGTCTTACTCACCTATTAACCTTCCAGTAATTATTTATAAACAGAATCTGAATAAAACGGAGCCGAGGAGATGCGGAGGACGCCCCAGCAGCCCCATCCGCCATCCTCCACCGCTTCGGCTCTTCGTAATTTTTTCCTCACGCGTCACCAGCCGTGTTACATCGAGCCGGGCTCCCAGCCAGGGCTCCTTGTCCTACCACCCTTGAGAGCTGGGGCTTCTTTCATTTATATTGTTACCTTGAAGGTATTTATAGATTGCGAATGCGTCGCCCAGGGTCTTTTCCGGACTCTATAAATTTACCTGCCTTAGTCTCTCCTCGTATGACTCAGTCCCTAACTCATCCGTCATTTTTCGCTGCTGGTTTTCTTCTTAAGCCGAACCATATCGCAGGGGCAGGTCGTCCGCCCCTGGGGGTCCTGCCCGGAGGATCTCTTCCGGCGATTTCCTCGGGCTCAGCACGGGTTAGCACGGCGGAGGGGACACCGCGGGCCCTGTCCCACCCTGCCCGTGCTTCTCGGGTGGCTCCCACGCGGTGACTGCGGCGCCGTGAGATGCCTTCACCGCCCGCTCTTTAGCACCAGCAGGCGCCTTTTGAGGCCCCGGCTCCAAATTCGCCACTTCTCCCCACTGTCCCGTGTCACACGGCCAACGCAGACCGCGCACCCTATCTGCTGCTGCGCCCCGTCCCCTTGGCCTTCGCACATTCTCTCGTCTTCCTTTCTCTGCACCAAGCACCACCTCGGCCTGCTTCCCCAGACGGGCAATTCTTGCCCTCCGCGCTGAGTTTCGTTTTATTTCCTTCCCCGTATTTCTAACCTGTGTTTCTTTTTTTCTCCGGATGGAGTGCCCCGCGCCGCCCAACTCAGTATTGGCTGGAAATTGAATCAGCCTGGGTGACGGAGGAAAACAGATTTCATCCAGGAAATGGGGATTTCGATTCAAGCTTCAAAGGGATTATTACAGACAGCAACGAAAACCCGGTGATTAAAGAATTAAAAAAATAAAAAACCAAACCGAAACTGTACCGGGTGTTTTTAACACTTAAAGACAAGAGGGAGGGGGGACTTTTCTAAGGAGACGTTCTCCAGGGAAACAGCACTCTTCTGACTCCATCGATCGCTTCCCAGCTAAGAGCGCCCGCAAGCAAATCGGAAAGCACGGTTGGGGGTATGTTAGCTCACCCGCAATGCCACGGCTCCGCTTCCGCTTTCATACGTCAGCGTTTCCGTGACCTGCTCTGGTTCACGAAGGAAACCCACCGAAAGCCGGGACGAAGCTCAGCCGAGTGTCCCGCACAAGGGGTAAAAACCCAGCAGCTCCATCACTTCTTACCGAGCACCCCATTTCTGGCCGAGCTTCCGGGCTCACAGAGCCCGTGAGGAGCTAACCGCGTCCGCAACAAGAGCGCGACATGCCCTCGGGAGCGTCGGGACGCCGAAGAGCATCGCTAGCGAGCGCTTCACCTGCCTGAGCACTGCCCAAGCTCGCCGTAACAAACAAATTCCTCCGCCTGCGGTACAAGGACTCGCAATTCTTCGACAAACAGCGTGCGCGAGCGAGCCGTTTCCTTTGGAAGGGGAAGGCCGTAGGGCTTGCACGTCCTCTTCTTTATGAAGCTCCTCATCAGGCCACGGCTCTCTCCAGTGTCTCCCAGCAGCACGGGAATGACCGGAGAGCATCACGAGCAGCCACCCGTCGGCGCAGGAACGCTGGGGCGCTCTGAACTCTAGACGGCCCCACCAAGCACTACTCAAATCCACATTTTTGCGGTTGCCAGCAGCGCGCGCACTCCTTGAACCAGACCTCCCGGCAGATCGGCTGCTCTGGCGGCGTGCAACCCAGGGAAGCGGAGTGTATCGTCACTTTTAATTAACAACGCAAAATAAAGCAGTTGTTTGCCATATAAATTGTGTTTACCGAGAATGACTTAAACCAGATAAATATTTCCTTGGACGCATTTTAATTGCTTAATAAAAGTTCCAAGAACACCCACAAATACCTTAAATAAATGCATGGCTCGGGGAATGAATTAATTAACATTTCATTCCTGGGAACGGCCATTAATTGCTACAAATCGCTCGGCGAACGGGTTTGGTTGCTTTCCTGCCAGCAGCACCTTCAGTCCCCGGCGCCGTTACCGTGGCAGGCCCCTCTGACGCTCAGACGAGAGCCGTCCCGGCGCGCGACGGCTGCCCGTGGGGCGCACCCCACATCCCTCCGCTGCCCCCGCACCCCTGGCGTCCTCTGCGGCGAGGAGCCGACGGAGAAGGACGGTGTTTCGCGGACGACGTGCTGGCATCCCTCGGAAGTCTGCGCCAGCCAGCGGATGGCTTGTGCCGGCAGCTCCACGTTCGCAGAGCCATCTCCTGTGAGTGACGGGCTTGTGAGGAATGATTGAGCGAGCAACACAGCCCGAGTGGTGCCGTGCCACCCCCCTGCACGGCTCCGGTGTGATGCATCGCACAAATTATTTCTTTATTAAGAGTAAATTTCCATAATGGTGATCTATGGGGTTATTCCTCTTCTCCTGCCTGCTCCCTCCCTAATGAAGACGTGTGGGCCCTGCGCAGTTCCTCAGCCGCATGTCTACTGTCCTCTGTCCGTGCCGATGCAGCGGGTTCGTTCGTCAGCTGGCGCGGGTGATAGGTAACCTCTCCGCCACCTAAATTACAAGGCTGGGCCTTCCAGCTTGGGGTTTAATCAAGTTCAAGAGGGCAGAGCCCCGAGCAAAGCGCTGAGCATCCTTGCCGACGGCTGGCTGGTCCGTGAGCACGCGGGCCGGGCGAGCAAAGACGAAGGTCCCCACCACACTCCAGGGAAAGCTTCCAAGCCTCCAGCTCCCGTCCGGACAAACTTCCATCCGTGCACGGCTGCTGCAGTGACAGCCTCTTCCCAAACCTCTCCGTCCCTGACGTGGGCATGTCGGCTCCACCGCAAAGCCAACCCTGGGTCCTAACGGCGGAGATGCTGCGTCTCGGAGCGGAGACGCCGGCTCTGCTAACCTCCCCCTGCCTGGTTTTTTTTCCATGTGGCTTTTCTTCAGGAACAAACAAACAGCGAGCAAGATTGCAACCTTTCCCCGAATTTCAAGAGCTCAGGCTTGAATCCCAGACAGGGACACGTTTGGCGTCTGATTGCGCTCGCTGTGATACACCAGTTGCCGCTACTGGAGTTTGATTGTTTTTAAACACTCTGGGGTTTTGATGATAATAATAACACCTTGCTGCGCAGGAGAAACCTCTGGCTTGATTTCCTATCTAATCCCAGCTTCGGCGTTCCCTCTCCTGCCAAGCCAGGAGGCCGGCGATGAGCCTGATTGATTGCTCATCAAACTGCAGTCTTTAAGGCAGGTGCCCGTCTCCGGCACGCGGCTTTTGCAGCTCGTCCTCACCGTAGCAGGTCCCAAGAGCGGGGAAAATCAGCGAGGGGCTGCTGAGAGCTCCCCAGATCACGCATGAAGGCGTGCAACCGGAGTCCAGCACTCCGGAGAGCATCGGGGTGCCGGAGCAGAGACGAGCAGGAACACCTCAGGGCCAGTTCCGTGCTGTACGGGAGCCTGGAGAAACCAAGGTGAGAAGGTTTTTCTCTCTGAGACGGCACCATTAAAGCCGTGGTTCATTTTGGTGAGGAAACAATGAAATCAGCCTTTCGCTTAGTACAGCGCTCAGCACAAACTGGCTGCAGAAGTGGAGACGAAGAAGTAAACAAAGCCGTTAACTTGTCAATGACTTGACTGATCAACCGTTGTAAATAGTTAAAGCCGGCTGNGTCTCCGGCGCGCGGCTTTTGCAGCTCGTCCTCACCGTAGCAGGTCCCAAGAGCGGGGAAAATCAGCGAGGGGCTGCTGAGAGCTCCCCAGATCACGCATGAAGGCGTGCAACCGGAGTCCAGCACTCCGGAGAGCATCGGGGTGCCGGAGCAGAGACGAGCAGGAACACCTCAGGGCCAGTTCCGTGCTGTACGGGAGCCTGGAGAAACCAAGGTGAGAAGGTTTTTCTCTCTGAGACGGCACCATTAAAGCCGTGGTTCATTTTGGTGAGGAAACAATGAAATCAGCCTTTCGCTTAGTACAGCGCTCAGCACAAACTGGCTGCAGAAGTGGAGACGAAGAAGTAAACAAAGCCGTTAACTTGTCAATGACTTGACTGATCAACCGTTGTAAATAGTTAAAGCCGGCTGATGAGCCGTGCAGATAATTGATGGCATAACGCTGCGCACCGCAGCCCCAGGACCGGGCACGACTGGGGTTTGCAGCTAGGGTTGCAGAAGATCCAGCCTGCAGAGTGTCGCGCGGACCTCTGTGCATGCCAGAGACGCAGCACGGCCACGGATCCCGTGGGTGGCTTGGCCCGGGGACAGCGAGAAACAACACGTGCCCAGCGCACGCGCACCCCACGCCTGACCACGCGCCCGAGCTGCTGACGCTCGCAGCGCTGCGGCACACGCCGTAGAGCATTAGAGACGCCGGGGTTTGCGGCAGGGAGGTGTTGGCCGAAGCGCCAACGCGGCCCTTGGCTCCCTCCCTGGCACAAGGGGCTAGCAGGGATGCTCAGCCCCTCTGGAAGGAAATNCTCGCAGCGCTGCGGCACACACCGTAGAGCATTAGAGACGCCGGGGTTTGCGGCAGGGAGGTGTTGGCCGAAGCGCCAACGCGGCCCTTGGCTCCCTCCCTGGCACAAGGGGCTAGCAGGGATGCTCAGCCCCTCTGGAAGGAAATCAGAGACGCGCTGACGGAAAAGCTATTCCTACTTCAACAGAAAAGCATAAAAATTCACGGGCTGGGCAATTCCTTCTGCAAATCGAGCTGTTTTCTTGACAGATCAAAACAAAATGCAGACACTTCAGATCCGGCGCTCTTTTAATCCCGCTGTTTAAAACCCCCCCCTCTTCCTCCAGCCCCTCACGTGAGCAGGCTGCGCACCCATCCTGTCCCCATTAATCCCTCTTTCGGCACATCTCTTGCCACGACGGATGCTTTTCTGCCCCTCCTGTTTCACGAGTCCACCCTCTTTTTGCAATAACTCCTCTCCCCTCCTTAAATCCTTGGCCCTGGGGGTACGGGATCATATGAAAAGTGTACTTTTCCCCCCCCCAAGTTAGATTACTAACGTTAAATTCCTGATTTTTCTAGGTGCAGAGAAGGTTTAAAACCGCTCGGATGGGTCTGAAAAAGCAGGCTATGACAGCCAGCTGCCAAAACTGCTTGTCCTGGGGAAATGCTGGGGACGTGAGTCACTCCTTAGTCCTGGATGAGCTTGGAGGTCGCACCTCTCCCGGCGGGATTCTACCCCTTCGGCAGCGATGCCGCGTTTCGTTTCTCCTGCCTACGTCGTCTTGGCTTACCCCGCCACACAACAGACGTGACTAATAGCGTAACCATTATTTCTTGCGTGGATCGGGTAATCCAATTTCATCACGGGGTCTGTGTTTCCTCAAATCGTTTAACGGGATTAGTCCTTTCTGGGGTCTTCCCACCCCACTCCACCCGCCCCGTAGCAGAATTTCTTTAGCCAGATTTACGCATGCTGGCATGTCAAAGAACTAATTCGCCGCCGTGTTTACCCTCCTGCCCGGCGCAAAGTGAAACTGTGCTGTGAAACTGTTCAAACCCGCCTTTTCCTCCGCTACAGCTCTTATTTTTCACCCAAAAAACATCGCCCGTCCTCGTGGTCTTTATGACTTTCCACCTCGCTGTGCAATTCCTTTGAGGGTTGCAGGAAAAAGCACAACAGCGGTAAACAGAGACAGAAACTCTAGCCCTTCATCAGCATAAGAAATCTGCTGCCAGGGCGATCTCGGAGCCCACGCTGCACTGGAACCGCGTGTTTCGGATCACGAAAGCATGTTTCAGGGCAGAAACAATGGGCACGCAGGCGGGAAGGGCTCCTGCCTTGCTGCGCATGGGATTCATGCGTGGCCAGAGAGCTGTCGGGTGGCTGGGGCTTTTTCAAAGAGTTTTCTCTTTCTTGGCTAAGTCCTAGAAGTCCTCTGAGGTTTTGACCTGGGCTGGATTTCGGGCTTTGTGGTTTGATCTCTGTAGCGCGAGAGGGCTTCAGCGTGCACCGGGTTGACCTCTCGCTGGCATGGAGAGAGGAGACAGACTTGCGACAGGTTTATATTAACTCTTCAGGGAGGGTGACCAACCTTGGACGTGCCAAACAGCCGGGTGACGCTCCCTGCGCTGGACACGGTGCCCACCAGCCTGAGCCAGCTCCCTCTGAGCCCTAGCTCTGAGCCTCTCCAGCCCTAGCTCCGAGCAAACTCACCGAGTCCCGCTGAAGCCCTTCCTTCCCCATGACAGCCCCTGTTGCCATCCCATCGTTCAGGCTCTCTTTTTAGGCTCTCTCGCTCTAAATTTTTGTACATCCTCAGGCTGGTGTGAGGCACAGCAACTTCTCTGGCAGGTTCCTTGGCTGGTCCTGCCAGAATAGTTGATTATTCAGGGCTGAACTGCGTCTAGATCAAATGATTGAAGTTAAGATTATCAATGGAGGCAACCGTGCTTGGAGGCGTGCACCCCAGGTGAAGACAGACTGAGTCCTAATTACGTGGGAATCATCTTGCAGAAGATGCCAAGGGCAGCGATTTCTGTGGAAGCCGACACGGGCTCCCGCTGGCTGAACGGCAAGTAACCTGGGGAGCTGGCAATTCATAAGGAGCAATAATAAATGACATATCCAGAAACGCACTCTCGTCGTGCTAATGGAAAAATATGGGCAACACAGGGGTGGAGAGGTAGAATAAAGCTACAAGTTCACCAAAAGGTCTGCTCCTATTTCACTACGGAATTCAACCATCCATCCATGCATCCAACCATCCATCCATCCATCTATCCGTCCAACCATCCATCCATCCATCCATCCATCTCCAAACTCACGCTCAAGTCGCTATTCTTGGCCCAGCCTCTTGAATCCCCTTAGACCACCCTGGTAACAACGCTGCTCTTCTCAGCCATGTCATGAGAAAATAATCAAACGTGGCTGCGTATCAGTACAACAGCCTGACCCATAAGAGCTTTGCCATTTTCTATTGACTTCTGTATAAAATAGCAAGAAAAGGCATTAAAAAAAGAAGTCTCCAAAAGTAAAAACCATTAAGTCCTTAATTACACACTTCAATAGCAAAGCAGAGCTGAGCAATAAGCATTGCCTGATGCTTTACAGACAAATGGCCTTCTAATCCAGAGCCAACAGCTTGCGTTCTGCCTTTGCTTTAATATTTTGCCAACAGCTTCCAGAGAGTTTGCCCAGGAACAGAAACCCAGCGATAACTCCAAGACCTGAAGTCAACAGAGTTAGTCCATGATCTGACACTGGATGAGACCAGAATCCCTTTTGGGTCTTCCCGGGGTGGGCTTTGCAAGGCTCCGTGCTGTCTATACCAAAGAAGCGTGCCAGGAGAGCTTCACGCCAGGCGGAGAGATGGCCCAGGATGGACAGCACGTCCTCGCCACAGCTGCCAAAGTCATCCATGGTTACAGAGGAAAGGCTCTCCTGCTCGAAACTGCCCCAGCTCGGCTTATGCCAGCTTTTCCCTTGCTTTCCCCTAGGTTCGCTCCTTCCCAACGAACCCAGCCTGACTTCCCGGCCGAAGAAGCCCGTGCCACATTTGCCCAAGCTCAGCAGCGGATCCACACGCCAACAGCCTACACATTGCCCGTGTCCAAGACCAGTCACGTGTACCGGAGAAAATACTGGCACGCGTGTTCCTGGGGGGCAAGCGGGACCCAACGGATTTACTTCGGGACGCCAGTGTCCACTGGGTTTTCTTACCCTCACGCCATGCATGCCGGTCTACATTTCGTAGCTATCCTGGCAGCTCTTTTAAGCGCAGACCTTTCCAAGGATGCTGCTTGGGGAACTAGTCAAACGAACAGTAACTGTAATCATCCATTCACCACTGGTTTACCAGAGGCGGTCATAGTAGATGCTAAAACAGCTTCGTCCTCCATTTAAACCCCCCTCTCGTCCCCGAGAACTGCGATGAAGGAGCAAAGAGGGAACCAAGAAGTGAAATCCTTCAGCAAAGCACCTGCAGGGCTGAGGTGCGTGCGAGCCCTGTCCCCATCCCGGGTCCGTACCGCACACCCTCATCATTCGCACCACGCTTGTCCCTGGCCATGTTCCCCACCCTCTGGCATGAAAGCAGAAAAACCTCAAACGGAGCTGAAGGCCTCTTAAATCAACGTCTTTGCCAGCTCAGAAGCCGTAAGAGGATTCATTATTTATATCGCAGAAACACAAAAGCTTAGCACATTTTAAGCTGTCTGAAACGACTTCAAGGCAACTCTTCCTCTTTCTTCTCTTCTTTTTTTAACTAAACACATTGAGACGTCTCCGAATCAAGCGGCAGGAGGAAACTCGCTTTTTTCTTCTGAAAGAGAAAATAAAATGGAGGGACTGAGGGAGAGAAAATAAAAAAAGAACCCCCCTGTGATCCAGCTTGGGATCACCAAGGAGAACACATCAGGGGACGTTCCCTGCGAGATGCTGGCGTAACCCTTAGACAGACTCTTTCCTGAAGCCGCACGGAGGTTACGGCAGCACGAGAAGCGGCGGAGGCAGCTCTGCCACTTCACAAGCACAAGCACACGCGGCCGTATCCTTCAGAGGCAGCAGGAGAGGAGGTGCTGAGTGCTGGTGTCTTCTTTTTTTCCTTCCCTCCTTCACCCCCTTTTTACATTTTCAACTTAGTCACAGCGTCTCTAATTTCCTTAGATCTGAAGCCACCTCGTGAGACTGGAAGGTAACGATACAGAAGAAAGATGAGGGGAAAAAAAAAGCGCCAGAAATCTTGTAAAAGTCAGTTTTGAAAAATCAATTTTCTTGTGTGACAAGATTTGCTTAAGGCTTTTCGTTCTGTGAAATCAGCCCATCATCCTGCGGGAACACGTGAAGGAAGTGGCAAGCGTGGTCTGGAATAACTCAGATTAAAGACTGCTAAATTAGCCTTGAGAAGCTGCCACCTCTGCTTGCAAAGGCCGAGGACATCTGGCCAGAGGAGCGAACGACGCTCCCTGCCCACTCACCGGGAGCCTGTCCCGAGTGAGAGGCGGCCAACGAGCCTGGGGAAACACAACCCTCAGATCTCTCCGGATCCTACGGATGTTTCAGAGAAGCGTTAGCAGCTTTGCTCGGTGAGCGAACCGTAAGGTCTTTGCTAGCGCCTGGAGATTTGGGCACCAAGTTGGCTGGAAGTCGCCTTGGAGACGGGTTCACTCCAACGTCGGCAAGCCGCAGCGCGCGAGCAAGGTCTGGAAGGCTTGCGAGGCCGCCAGCTCCTGCCCGAGGCAACGCTGGTGGTCCCGGCCGGCATGGGGACGGCCACAGCCACTGTGCACACCGTGTTCCGGCGAGCCCTGCTGAAACACGCCACCGGAGAGGCTCCATCCAGCACAGCAGCTCGGGCTGGCTGCTTCGTCACTCCTTGATTTTAATCCTTTCTTCATCACGGAGCGGGGCTCTAGAGTACAGAGCGCTTCCCCCCCAGCCCTCTTTCCCCCCCTTCCCAGCCATTAGACTCCCTCTCCTCTACGCTCTCTCCTAATTAGCTCGAGCTGTCTCCGAACATCTCCCACCCGCTTGTTCCCATTACCCTGACAAGCCATGCAACGGGAAGACAAATCTCCCCGTCCTCACACCCCCGCGGGCAAAGGGAAGCTCTTCAAACCCCGGAGCTGTGTGCCTTGGCGGAGCCCCCCTGGCAGCCCAGCCTTGCTTTCCCAGCTGCAGGGACATTTGTGCCTTTTATTTTACTTTATTTTCCCTAAAAGCCTGTCTTTCCCTCTCCGCCTGCCACCCAGCCACGCTGCGCTCCCTGTCAGAGGGAGCTGGCAGATGGGGCCGACGCATCACGGCGGCGATCTGAAGAATTCATTTCCCGTGGTTTTTTTTTTTTTTTTCCTCCTTTCCCCAGCTTTCATTTTCACTTCAGAGCAAAGGTCCAGTTGTCTGGGAGGAAGCTACAAAGACAAACCCGGGCAGGGAAACAGAGATAGTCAGGAAAAACGTTACGGTGCCGATAACTTGAGACCTCTGTGTGCTTTGCATTCATTTCAGCTCCCGCTTTAGCTGCATTTTGCTGTGTCTATAAATTAGATTTATTCCGTTGCCGCTGTGAAATGCCTGCAGGCCCCTTCCCCGCTCCGGCTTCTCTTGTCTCCCGTGCCGAGTTTGGCTGCGGGAGGCGACGGCAGAGGGGCCAGCCCTGCCGAGGGACGGCATATGGACGCGCAGCATCCCGCCGCTGGACAGACGGCAGCCTCGGCCCTCGGAGGAGGAGGCGGCAGATGGGAGCGGGGTGGGGAGGAAGGCAGCAAAACCAAGGAGAGTCTGCACACTGGCGTAAAGGAGCACCTTCCCCATGCTGGACCGGAGGAGCGAGCTGGTACGGAGGGAGGAGGTTCGAGGTGTGCAAGAAATGGCTGCAAAACCGGAGAGGTCGTTCCGCCTGAAGATGCAGAGGCGCCTCTTGCCTGGACCAGACGCCCAGCAAGCTGCTCCCCACGCCGTCCCTCTGCGGCCTCCTGGTCAGCGGGGACCCCCGAGGCTCTGCAGGACCGTGCGGGGCCGCCACAGCTCCCCTTGCTGTCCCCAGCAGAGACGCCCATGTATTTTTCCCCTGCGAGTGTGACACTGAGTCTGGTGGACGTGGGCCAGCGTGCCCATGCACCCACGGACTCCACACCTCGTCTGCGCTCGCTGGCTGCTCTGCGGTGCGTTTCGAACCCTCGGCAGGACCTTTTTAATATTAGTAGAGATGTGACTGTCATTTAGTAAGAGCTTAATACCGCAGATCCCCCTTCCTTGGCACATACTGCTGGGGAGACAAGACAATGTGCCAGTTAGGTAGCGGTCCCGGTGATCGGAAACTCTGGTACAGGGCGGGTGTTCGCTTCTATCCCGGGCCCTTCAAGAACGGGTGGAACAAAGTAAGCAACACACCAAACACACTGACTCCCAGAAGACATTTTTCACAGCCTTTAAAGGCCTTCTGGCCTTTACAGCCTACGGATCGGTGAACATCTTCTGCAGCAGCTAGATGGAAGAGGCAGGGACAGCTCTGGTGTCACGGAAGAGGATTAAACTTCAAATACGCCTTCCCCTGGCCTTTCACCCGGGAACGGAGATGGTGTGCACATCCAGAGGCCCAGCTGACCAAGCGAAGGAGCTACAGAGCGCTAGCTGGAAGAGAGACATCTGCTCCCAGCGCCTGGGGTGATTTTTCCTTCTGCTCAATTGTCCCGGCAGCAGGAAACAATTCCCAAGGCTCTTCCTTCCCTAAGACCTGGATTCCTCAGCCCTACAGATGAAACACGCAGCTTCATCATGGTCAACCGAAATAGGATGCACCCATCTATCAGCCCAGCTGTCCTCACCGCCCAGAGATGGGGGTTGACTCCCTTCACTTGAATCCTGCTTTGGACGCAACCCTGGGGGCAGCCCTCTGGCATGGCGGACCCCAAGCGAACACGTCTGCTCCCTGAGGAGCAAGCGCGAGGACTTAGGGATGGGAATGCCCGGGTATTTACTGCACACGGATCGGTGACTTGCTGACCTTCACTCTGGGCTTCTTTCTCTGCTACAACCATGCTCCTTGGGGCTGGGGCTGTCTCTTCTTTCTTGCCTTGGGGATCTGTTTTGGAGAAGCCGGGTCTACTTGTGGGGGCCGTGGCTGATGGACTNTGTCCGCCCCGCATCCCAACCAGAGCCAGGACCTCATGGAGCAGGCTAGAGGAACACGCCTGGCACTGGGTCTCTTCCCTCTTTGCCCCTTTGCAACAGCACCAAGTCACGTCTTTTTGCTCTCCCCCGCGCAAAGGCAGACCGAGATGAGGACACTGTCTCCCAGAAGGTGCGTTCGAGCCCCACCGCCTTTAAAGAAAAGCTCTTTAAGAAGCAGCTGAAGTTGGATTAATATTTGATGAGCGACAACACGCTGTTGGTTCAAAGAGAAAACAGTGTTTACCAAACAAGAAGGTCTTTCCTACAGACCCGAGCCCGCTGAGCGAACAAACAAACAACGCTCCTGCTGCAAGCCGAGCCACGCGGTGGGGCCCAGGACAGAGGGACGCTGAGGGCTGGCGCCGAGCTCCGTCACGGCCTGACCAGGCACCCTGTGATCTGAGAAGACGGCGCGGCTCAAGCCCTGACCTACAGCTGCAGTTCACGGAGCTGGCTGACGCGGGAAGATCTTCACCAACATTTGGGCAGGCGGCACCTTGGGCTTCAGCCCAACAAGGGCAGGCGGAGCTTGCCTGGGCCACACAAGACGCAGTCCCCCTTAGGACGAGGAATCCTCCCTTAGGACGAGGAAGAAGAGGTGTAGCACCATCCCTGGGCGGCTGTTGGTTCCCAGCTCCTCCGACCTCTGCTTTTGCTGCAACATCAGCCGGACCTTCTGCCGGGTCCCACGCAAGCACGGAGAGCCGTGCGTGTTGTTCGCAGCTGCCGTACTCAACGCCAGCGCCCGATGCCTTGCAGCAGCTTGGGAGGGATAGCTTTCTCTTTCTGTCTGCNTAGGTAGCGGTCCCGGTGATCGGAAACTCTGGTACAGGGCGGGTGTTCGCTTCTATCCCGGGCCCTTCAAGAACGGGTGGAACAAAGTAAGCAACACACCAAACACACTGACTCCCAGAAGACATTTTTCACAGCCTTTAAAGGCCTTCTGGCCTTTACAGCCTACGGATCGGTGAACATCTTCTGCAGCAGCTAGATGGAAGAGGCAGGGACAGCTCTGGTGTCACGGAAGAGGATTAAACTTCAAATACGCCTTCCCCTGGCCTTTCACCCGGGAACGGAGATGGTGTGCACATCCAGAGGCCCAGCTGACCAAGCGAAGGAGCTACAGAGCGCTAGCTGGAAGAGAGACATCTGCTCCCAGCGCCTGGGGTGATTTTTCCTTCTGCTCAATTGTCCCGGCAGCAGGAAACAATTCCCAAGGCTCTTCCTTCCCTAAGACCTGGATTCCTCAGCCCTACAGATGAAACATGCAGCTTCATCATGGTCAACCGAAATAGGATGCACCCATCTATCAGCCCAGCTGTCCTCACCGCCCGGAGATGGGGGTTGACTCCCTTCACTTGAATCCTGCTTTGGACGCAACCCTGGGGGCAGCCCTCTGGCATGGCGGACCCCAAGCGAACACGTCTGCTCCCTGAGGAGCAAGCGCGAGGACTTAGGGATGGGAATGCCCGGGTATTTACTGCACACGGATCGGTGACTTGCTGACCTTCACTCTGGGCTTCTTTCTCTGCTACAACCATGCTCCTTGGGGCTGGGGCTGTCTCTTCTTTCTTGCCTTGGGGATCTGTTTTGGAGAAGCCGGGTCTACTTGTGGGGGCCGTGGCTGATGGACTGACTGATGGTTGTGCTCCTAGCAATCAGCTGGTCCAGCCAGCCACGTCTACTGGGGCCGTGAAGGCGCAATGATTCACCCCGGCCGAGCGAGGGCTGGCCGTCTGCTCATTCCCTCCTCCATTGCCCATCCCTTTGATAAGGCTCTCCCAATCTTGTAACGCTCCTGGCTTTGCTTCTCTTCCACCCAGCGTCACCCAGCAGCACGCACTCTTATCGACTGGCTCCTGAGCAAACTTCCAAGCCGTGGCGGTGCTGCTTCCAGCAGGACGCGGGGCACGCGCTCTCGCTCTCTTGACTTCTCCGTGGCGGCCTGAAGCGTCTCATGAATAAATCTCGTAAGATGCCAGCGGGTCCCAGAGCTGCACGGATGAGACCCAAAGTAGAAAGTGCAGCAACGCTCTGTGGAGTTTGAACTTCTCCTCTGGGTTTGTTAAAACAAAACGTGGGAATGCATCTCCACGGAACGAATGCCTCCGGGATGGCACAGTGTGAGACATCAGCCCAGCTCACGCGTATCGTTATTTTCTCCTTCTCTTCTCAGAGCTCCTCAATATCAGGTGCAATTTTTTCCGTATCTACCCGAACTCCAACAAACCTGCCACTTTCCCCCCCAAGACCAAAATACTCGCACGCCTGTACTTGGGCTTGACGTACGGTCCTTGGAGACGGCAGAGATGCCGAAGGCACTCGGGCTCGTCATCCACACGTCTCCCTGAGGCTGCGCCCGCCCCGCATCCCAACCAGAGCCAGGACCTCGTGGAGCAGGCTAGAGGAACATGCCTGGCACTGGGTCTCTTCCCTCTTTGCCCCTTTGCAACAGCACCAAGTCACGTCTTTTTGCTCTCCCCCGCGCAAAGGCAGACCGAGATGAGGACACTGTCTCCCAGAAGGTGCGTTCGAGCCCCACCGCCTTTAAAGAAAAGCTCTTTAAGAAGCAGCTGAAGTTGGATTAATATTTGATGAGCGACAACACGCTGTTGGTTCAAAGAGAAAACAGTGTTTACCAAACAAGAAGGTCTTTCCTACAGACCCGAGCCCGCTGAGCGAACAAACAAACAACGCTCCTGCTGCAAGCCGAGCCACGCGGTGGGGCCCAGGACAGAGGGACGCTGAGGGCTGGCGCCGAGCTCCGTCACGGCCTGACCAGGCACCCTGTGATCTGAGAAGACGGCGCGGCTCAAGCCCTGACCTACAGCTGCAGTTCACGGAGCTGGCTGACGCGGGAAGATCTTCACCAACATTTGGGCAGGCGGCACCTTGGGCTTCAGCCCAACAAGGGCAGGCGGAGCTTGCCTGGGCCACACAAGACGCAATCCCCCTTAGGACGAGGAATCCTCCCTTAGGACGAGGAAGAAGAGGTGTAGCACCATCCCTGGGCGGCTGTTGGTTCCCAGCTCCTCCGACCTCTGCTTTTGCTGCAACATCAGCCGGACCTTCTGCCGGGTCCCACGCAAGCACGGAGAGCCGTGCGTGTTGTTCGCAGCTGCCGTACTCAACGCCAGCGCCCGATGCCTTGCAGCAGCTTGGGAGGGATAGCTTTCTCTTTCTGTCTGCGTCTGTTTGTCTGTCTGTCAGACCTGCGGCTCCTTTTGGAAGCGCGATGCTCCCCAGAACTGCAGCTGATGCCGGCGGGTGGCTCGCAACGTGCCCCCGCCTCCGTGACTACAAAGACAACATTATTTGCCAAGGTCTCCGCTAGCCCTGGGGGTGAGAGCTCTGTATCAATGTGCGAGGGTGAGATACGTGTTATTGCCCTGCCTGCACCAACTCCCCATCACTCGGCAAAAATAATCATCATCGGAGGAGCCCAAAAGGCTTAGGGACTCTGCCTCCTGCAATATTAAACTTCCCCATTTTCTCCCACTTTAAAGATTCTCTTTCTTACCGCGAGTAATAAATAATAACAGGGAAAAAAACCCCCCACCCACACCCCAGACACACAACAGACATCAAAAGCCAAGAGAAGATTGGCAAATAGAGAGATCTGAAGGGAGCAGTGAGGCGGCCTGGTTGTGAGTCGGTTCACGTAGCCCCGACTTCTGTTGCTTGCCATTAATTTCAGCCACCATCACAGGTGGCAGAACAACAGCGACGGCTAATTACTCTCTCCTGCTTTCCCTTTCTTGCCCGCTTGCTTGCAGGAAAAGAAAGCCGGTGAATTCCCCGGTTCCCCCCTCCCCATCCCAGAATCGTCCAGCGAGAGGCGGAGGCACGTGGGAAGCGCGTTATTAGAGGAAGCCGCGGCGGTGCAATTTGCTCACTGCCTGGCGGAGCCGTTTGCCGCCACCGTGGCTACATGATGCTCGGCCTGCAAACGAGCCGGCAGAGGCAGGCAGCGGCTCGAGGCAAGGGCAGAGGAAGGGGCAGCTTTGCCCCGCCGTCGCTGGGACACCGGGGAGCCCCTCCGGGCTTTGAGCCCGACGTCGTCCACGGCGCTGAAGCAGAAGGCGACACATTCACGGAGGTGCTGCCGGGCAGCCCAGGTGCCCCCTCGAGCCTTTTTCTAGCGGAAGACGTGGCACCGGCGGCGGCAAGGAGCTGTGGAGCAGCGTTTTGGTGGGCTGAGCCGCTCTTTAGCTGCAAAGCCGACACGATCCCATGCGGAGATGGCATAGAGCCAGGCGAGGTAGGGCGCAAGACCCTACAGAGGCCATAGGACGCGTCCGTGCAAAGACGGCTCTACGCGGTGAGCGGGAGAACGCGCAAACGAGTAAAATCCCTGCTGCCAGGGTTAATTCATCCCCAGGCCGAAAAAAACCCCAAACCCTGCTCACGCATCGCTGTGACGCCTCGCTGGCTCTCTGCCCAACTGCTCCCGCTTGCTTTTGGTGACACCAGCCTGTCCGGCGTCCAAAAGTGAGTGACAGCCGAGGCAGACGCGGCGGGCGAACGAACGCCCCTGGGGACCACGATGCTCCTCGTCACGGCGCCGTGGCTGCCAGCGAGGGAGCAGGATCGGGATTTCAGCTCCGGCTCCAGCTGCACGGTGTCCTGAGCTAAGAAACGGAGCAGAGGAACCGCGTTCCCAGCAAAGCACACCGTGCCCCAGCCCTGCCCGCTCCCCGACATCACGAGACGGCGGTGAATTTTAAGGCAGAGGGGCTCTGGCTTTTTCTCCCATTCGCGAATGCCACTGAGGCCAAACACCTCAGGGAAACCTGTCAATTTTGACAAAATGTCATTAAATCCCCTCCAGAAGAGAAGATGCGGCGCGGGCTGTAACTTTCCGCTCCGGCTCTGGGAGCAGAAGGCTCTGAGGTCTCCTTTCTAACCGGGTTTTCCTCGCGTTAAAACCCACCCGGATGTGACGTGTTACGGAAGAGAGCATGAAGAAAACCTCTCAAGGAAAAAGCAACTGCCTTGATTTCATCGAAGCTACATCCTCTGTCGGGGGTGCGGGTGGGGGCAGGAGGAGATGTCTGTCTCCTGGGAAATTCTGTGGAATTTTGCTTCTTTCCCCTTTTTCCCTAACGAAGGGAGCGAGGAGGGGGGGGGTGTCTGCGCTCAAAACCTCAGGGCAGCAGCACGGGTCACGGATGCGTCCCAGCCACGCACCTTCGGGCGAGACGCTCGCCCTCGCTTGCTCTTCCCAGCCAGAAAAACTCGGGGTGCGAAACCCGATGCAAACCTCAGCGCCCCCGGCAAATCCAAGCACGGTGGCAGCTGGCTCGCGTATTCGAAGCAGCGATGGCCCCGCGGAGCTGGCCGTGGATTTACGCCCGGACAAGGGGATTTACGTTGCTTAGATGTTTTTTCCTTCGTGTTCAGAGCTGTTTACAGACAAACATATTGGGAGGTGTTAAAAATAAATGTCGGCTGAAGACCAAGACCTGGTATATCTACCTGAGGATAAGGGAAGCCACAGGAGATGTAGTAGAGTGGTTCTCTCCCCGGGGGAGAAAAAATAAATCACGCTTTCTCTCCGCTGTTTGTTTTTAAGGCAGAGCAGAGTTAATTTTCACCAGCGAGGGGGTCTGCAGTGGCCCTGGGGATGACACCGAGCTCACGTTCTGCCTTTTCACACCTCCAGGCATCTCACTCCTGGGGCTTCACACGTCCCGCGCCTTCGCCCACCTCCCCTCCTCGCAGACCGCGGCGCAGGCGGCTCCTTGCTCGGGTGTCCCGCTCCGCGCCAGAACACCTGCCCCACTCACGCAGTTAGTGAAGAGCTCTGGGATCTTTCGGAACGGAACTGAATCCTCCTCGCAATCAATCAGAGCCATTAAGCGGAAAGAAGCCCCCGCCGAGCGCTGCCGAATCCTGTTTGCTTGTCACAGTGGTAGGGAAAAAGCCTCGTGTGATGTCGCCGTGTTAAGAGAACTCAAGGAACGAAAAACCCAAAGTGCTTGAATTTTTCATGCCTCTTTGGGCTCCCCCCCCAACCCCCCCCCCCCCCGCCGTTCTATGAGAAAGCACAACCGGAAAAAAACGTGCAATTAGTTTTGACAGTAAAGGTGATCGTGAAACGAATCATCTGTGGCAAAGCAGAAATCCCGGTGCTGAGGCAACAGGCCGGGCGACAACACACGCGGACCTGCGGTGGGCGAGAAGGAAAGCAGAGCTGCGGGCGGCATCTGCCGCTACCAAACGCCCTGCGCTAACGAGACGGCACCAAGGACGGCAGAAGCGCGGCGCGTCCGTCTGCTATTCGGTGCAGAGAAGCCATCCGGGATTGCTTTGGCCACGGAGAGTCACGTACCCAGTGGGCGGCAGCACCCAAGAGGAAGGAGCAAACCCAGGTGGGAGCCTTCAAGGCTGCTCCACGGCACAGCGGACGAGCCCGGGGCCGTGTGAAAGCCCCTGTTGCTGAGGCCCGGGCCACTCGGCCCGTCTTTGGAGCACAAACTTTGCCAGGCTCCTGCCACCACCCGGTTCCTCGGCGAAAAGCGCTCGCTTTGCCTTCGACCGCACCAGAATCAATCACAGCGTAAGACCCACGTGGGACGTTCGCCCAGATCCTTCCCCAGATTGTCACGCGCTCTGTTTTCCTCCTAACTGCAACTACGAAAACAGGGCTATTTGTATCTTTGGCATTAATTGACTTCTCAAATTAATAACTCTTCCGTGTAACTAGGAACGCAATTATTGCTTTGTTGTGCTGATAGCAGATACCCAGCCGGAAGGAATCGCTGCTACCAGCAAACTTGATTGTACTAATTAAGCGGTACGAGCCTAATAGGAGGCGGGTCACGGTAACCTGTCCCCGGAGGTGCCTCCTCTGTTGTTATCAACCGGCGCCGCTGCAAACCCAGAACTGACTGCACGCCTGTGCGCGCACGCCCTTAACTTCAAGGCAGGAGCGACGGGCGGCCGACGGCAGCGGTGGGACTGGGGCGTACCTGGTTGCTGTGAAATGTCTCCGCGCTGGCTCACACACCGGCTCTCCTGACCACGAGCCGGAGCCGGGAGGCTGGGCACGATGCTCCCTTCTCCCAAAGGGCGACGACGACCCGCCTCGCTTTCCACACCCGTATCTTTATCGGCTTAGACCAAGAAACCTTTGGGAGAAGCGGTGTCTCCTGATGCTAGCAGCCCTCGGACCCATACCCACACCCAAGAGCCCCCAGCAGCCACTGTGCTCGGTGCAGAGCCACCCGCTCGCCTTCTGCAGCGAACGAGAGCGACCGAACGCGACACGGCGCGCAACGAGCCCCGCTGCTGCAGCGCACGGCCGTGGCTGCCGTCCTGCTCGCCCAGGCCCGCGGTACCTTGCTGATGACCTTGGGACTGCCTCTGNCGACACGGTGCGCAACGAGCCCCGCTGCTGCAGCGCACGGCCGTGGCTGCCGTCCTGCTCGCCCAGGCCCGCGGTACCTTGCTGATGACCTTGGGACTGCCTCTGTGGACGGGTGCAGGCGGGCAGCCCCGTGCGCTGCCTTCTGCCCAGACCTACCTCGCAGTTGCAAGGGGCGCAACTCCTCCTCCCACGGTGGCCTCATCGGTGCCGAGCTGAGCCCCTCAACTGCTCGTGCCCTGGTCCGAGCTCACTGGAGCACTGACCGAAGACCCCAGGTGGTAACGATGACCCTACCCAGTCAAGGAGAGCCCATCCCTACGAACCCCAACATCTCCAGCCCAGGCACCTCTGCTCCGGCCCCCTCCGAGCTCTTGCTCCCCGCTGCCGGCGTGAGAGAGGCTTATGGCGCTTGCTTAAGGGTTACGTGGAGATGGCGACGAGGTTGTATTGTTCAAATCATAAAAGAGCATGCAAAAAAAAAAAGGAGGAATTTTCCCATAATAGACTTTTCACTCAGCGCGCTTTGCTCATTATGTCCCCAAACAGATGGCTTCGCCAGCTCGGTGCCAGGCCTCTTAATCCACTCCAAAGCGCCAATAAATCTCTGACCGAGGACTTGCTGCATGCAGCAAAACGTAGCAGACGGCCTAACGCGGAGGCAATTGGAAGCTCTCGACGTGTAACAACATCAGCGAGGCGAGAGCAGCGTCGGGGAGCCATCGAAGCAGGGACGCTGGGAAGAGGACTGCGTCGCAGCAGGTCTCTGCCGCTCTGCGGGGATCTGCGGCTGCGGCTGGCTCCAGCCATCGCATCGCCCGGCCGGAGGACGGCAGAGGCCACAGGGGTGAGCTAGAACTACCACCAAGCAGTGATAAACGTGGGAGCAAGCGTAATAACGACCTGCTGAGCGCTCTTGGGTCACCTGGAGGCAATCACGTTGCACGGTGGGGAACGCAAGAAGCTCCCAGCGGAGCGCGCTGGAGCGAGACGGACGGTGCCCGTGAGCGGGGCGGCCGCCTTACCTGTACTGCGTGACGGCAGGGTTGGCCTTGGCGGAGCAGTGGAACTTCACAGTGTTATCCTCTAGGACCGGCTGCGGCTCCACGGACAAGTTCACCAGGGGCGGGTCTGCAACGAGATAAGAGACAAGCCCATGAGCAACCCCAAGACGCGGCGCAGCACCGCCTTGCGCGCTGCCTGCCAGGCTTCTGAGTCTGGAAAGCGAAATTTGGTCGTAAGAAAAGACGGGGCGAAAGCCCTGAGGCTCCTCGATGCTGTGACGTGCTGTCGAGGGCTTCGCGAGGCAGGGGCACGTCGCGCACGCTGCTCTTGTCTTGGAGGGCTTCGGCGACCGAGACAGAAAGCGGAGCCACCGTTCGACGTAGCGTTTCACGTCAAAAACGTTGGCGTCGCCTCTTGATTCCCGTTCAAGGAAATAAGCTCGCCCGCTTCGAAAAGCTCCCGTTTAATATCGCGCTGTGTAACGACCATCTTTTGTCTAGCCGCTAACGCGAAAGCGGCATTTCTGCTCTTTCATCAGCCTAATGGCCTCTGCCGAGCCCTCAGAGGCGTCACGGCCCTGCCGGCTCTCCCGCTCCGTTTCTCTTCTCCTTTTTTTACGTAAGCGCCTAACCGCTTTAGCGGCAAACAAAACTTAGGGGGGAACTGGTGAAAGCAAGCGAGAAAAGGGTGCAATGTTTAGAAGGGGAATACGAATATCCCGAGTTGTTTTAATTTTTAATGATGTTCGAGACGGGGCCTTAGCCCCCCGGCTTCAGGTTTTAAGGACGGCACCTTGGCTGAGGGAAAAAGCAGAAAGAAATGGCCTTGAGGAGAGGTTTTCCCGGTGCCTGAGGAACCAGGTGCCCTGCTGGAGACCGCACTGTGGCTGCAGAGGCGCGCTAAGGCCAGCGCACTGATCCAGCTAAGGGGCGTAGCGTGGGAGTCCGATGCAGCGCACGCAAAAACACATCCAAAACCAGGACGCGCTGTGTGCTCACCTCCGCCTGCTGCCTCTCTCCTCTTCCTAAATACCTCAGCCACCCTCCTGCTCAGCACCCAGGCGGATGGGGCTGGGGGTCAGCCTGAGTGAAGCGAAGCGGGTTGGTACCCGCTGGCCCTTAGCATCACGGGCGGGCGGGCATCCTGGGGTGCGGCGCTGGAGAAGGGGGTCGGCGTCGCAGGGCTGGAGGCGGCACGAGGGCTGCGGTTTAGTGCCTTAGGGCCGTGGTTTACTGGCGGACTTGCCACTTAGGCTTAAAGGTCTTTTCTGACCTAAATGATTCCACAGTTCTAGGGTGCTCAATTTACTCCGTGTACGCGGTGAAGCCACGACGCCCCGGCGCTAACGCAAGCTCAAGGAGCGCCACTGGGCTTAGCAGAGACGAAATCAGGGTCCCGCTGGAGAGACCCGGCTCTCTGGGAACTGCTCAGCGCCTCTGCTTGGGGGTGCGGGCTCTAATACTGCTGCGAGAACAGCCTGACGGCCACCTCTCTCCTGGGTACCGCTCTGCAAAGGCGACGGCGACGGGCGAAGCCTCACGCGTGCGGGGAGCTGCGGAGGAAGAAGCGACGCTGCTCGCAAAGGCACGGGGAGGGTTGGCGCTGGCAGAGCTGCCGGGGAGGAGAGGAAAGCAGAAAGTCCGCCCGTGTGCCGAGAGAGCAGGGCGGCATCCAAAGCTGCGTCGCTCCCGCCCGTCTCTCCCTGCGAGGCGCGGGATGGGTCGGGATCATCCTTGCAGCAAGGCCAGCAGCCCGGGACGCAACGGGGAGCCTCCGAGGTGGCCTCGGCAGCGACCTTGGCTGCAAGGCGGCGTGCCGCTGTGCCTCGTCCTCCGCCGCGTCCCCAACCTCACGGGGCCCCGCGATATTTCCCCACGCAGAGCCCCGCTTTGACGCGAGCAAAGCCACCTGCCTTCTCGACGGGCAATTACGACGGGGGGGGGGG
>VZSC01015428.1:50569-71145 GCA_013398225.1 Steatornis caripensis
GGGGGGGGGGGGGGGGGGGGGGGGGGGGAAATTATAGGTGTTTTCAATTTACCCTAATCTCATTTGAAAACGTGCAATTCAAACGACAATAACGACGGGCGCAGTTGGGAATATCAATGAGCTTCCCCAACATAACAGCCCAGAGATATACAGTGGGCTCCTAATTCATTTGCAGGCATCCTGACACTTCCCTATTGTTACACAACAACAGCTAATCACCTTCCTTTGTTAAGTATGAATCACACTTCTCTTTAGTAGCTTCCCCGTTGTTTGATGGCTTAGCAGCGGCGCCCGCGATTTACGGCGGAGCCTCTTTGTATTAAAATGAGCCCAGCCCCCTCCTGCACGCGAAATAAAAGATCAGGAAAGAGATTAAAATGGGGAAAAGAAAAAAGAGCAAAGGAAATGAATGAACGTCTTCGATCGCGCCTTTCGCAAACGGGATCGGGCTGTCTGACGCCGCGGCGGCTTCCCCGCGAGGCGGCGGGCGCCGCGGATAGCGTGGGTCTGCGCGCGCGCACGTGTTTTGGGGTATTTGAAAGGGGGAAAAGAAAAAAAATAAAAGACAAAAAGAGACAAATTGTAACTCGTCAGAATCTGATTTCACTCGGTTACGATTGCAATTCCTGCCTGGCTTCTTGTGATGAATTTGAATGATGGAATCAGATAGAGCCAGCCTACAGGCGGCCGGGAGGAGAGCGCGCGTGCAAACGCTCGCGCGCCCAGGTACCGCGTGTCGCCCCGGCGGCATGTTCGCGCGGGGGCCGCATCGCTCCTCGCCGGGCGGCCGGGCGGCGAGGCACCCGAGCAAACCCCTCAGCTCCCGCTCGTTGATCGCCGGGGGTGAGCTCCGTGGGCTGCAGGCACCACGCTGGCTCCTGGACGCCCGCAGACCCCTCGCGTGCTGCTCTCCCCTCCAGCCAAGCCCTTCCAAACCTCAACCCTGGACCCAAAAGCAGCCAGATGAGGAGGAACGGGGAGCTGGAAGCGGATTACGATGCCTCTTCAGCTCCGGGCTTTCACGCTCCCTGGTGCGAAGCGCAGAAGGGAATGAAATACTCCAGCGCTACAAGGATAAACACAGCGTGAGGTCCTCCAACACGGCGACGCGGCCCTCGGTTTCCTCATCGCCCTGGCCCGCAGACCCTCCACTTCCCTTCTCCCACCCCCACCTCCTGCAAAAAATACAGACGCCGTCAAACCCACGAAAAAAAAAAAGTGTAAAACCGAGCAACTGCTCATGCGGAGGCTCGGAGCAACTGGCTTTGGGTAAGCGCTAACCCCGCTCCTGCCCATCCCGGCACGGCGGATGCGCGTCTCCACAGAGCCACCGGGCTCCGGCAGCATAAATAGTTTATGGCATAGCAAACTATTAAACATGATTTTAATCCCACTTGTGATGTTCAGCGCATAACTCACAGGAGGCTGACTTTGATGTGGCTGGCGGAACGGAAATCACATTGAACAGATGTTCCAGCTGGAGTCGCTTAGTGTTTCCATTACAGACCCTGCTCTGGGTTATTTTTTTCAGCTCCTTCCCTCCGCTTTCTTTTTCGGACCGGGAGGGTTTTATGACTCAGCTGTTTCACTGCTGCTGAGCCGGTCGGGCAGCGCCTGGGTGAGACTCACGGGAGCCAAACGCCACCCTTGCATCAGCTCAGCGAGGACATTCGCTCCCACCCTGAAATAACCCCCACCGCGGCGTTCCTTTGCCGAGCGCGAGCGTTTTTGACGCTCTTTGGAGTTGTGAAAGAAAAGGAAAGCAGGAAGAGTGATTCACTGCGGCTCTGGCTTTCTGGCACGCGTTACTTTTGGTGCCCCGGGCCTATTTTGCAAGGCCGTCTCTCTCAAGCTGGGCGACGCTCGCTACGGTGTGAACAGCGGAGGCAGAGAGGCGCGGGGCGAAATGCGGCAGGTCGTGCCGGGCTGGCGAAAGCTCACCAGCCGAAACCTGCTGCCCACCTGCTTATCCTTGCAGAAAACACTTCTTTTTTCCCCTCCAAGGGGCGGCTTCTCCGCCGCCTTTCATCGCCGCGGCGCTGCGGAGGCGTACGCGGCCTACCCCGCCTCTGCAGCCAGCCTTGCCCAGGACGGTTCGCCACGAGAAACGAGCAGCCCAGATCACTTTTCCTTGAGAAAAGCACTTTTAGATCTTCGCCAAGCGAAAGCAGCCGGCTGCCTACCAGGTTGGGAGCGAAACCTAATGGAGCGGCGGCAGCTAGGGCAGGCTCCTGCATCCGGGACGACTTCCACCCCACCGCAGGCTGGTTAATCCATCTTGGTATTTCTCTATCCCTCCATCACCCACCTAGCACTGGGAAATGGATATCCTCGTTAGACCCCATGAAGAACAACATCCTTTTAATAGCTGGATAGGATATTATTATTATTATTACTTTCACAGCACGGAGCGTTTAATGGCTCGGAGTGGAAATTGGTGTTCTTTATTGGGTCTTTCTCTTTCCCCAGCAGATTCCATCGGGCTGAGGGATTCAGCTCACGTCTCCTGCCCCGCACTGTACAGCGCAGTGTAATGATGTCTCCGGCTTTGCGCTGGTTGTGAGAACGCGCGCACGTCTCCAGCTATTGTAACTGTTTGCCGGCTGTGAAATAACCCATGCTATTATCTCATTTCATCTGGCCGGTTCTGTCAGGACATGCTATCCAGTGACCCACGAGCCTGTTAATCTTCCCGCAGCAAAAGCTGGAAGTCTTAAATGGTGAATTTTCTGCTGTGCTCGGGTTTGTTCAGCCAGTTTTAATTGGGCTCTGGAAAGCAGCTGGCATACGAATATTGAACACCCTGCATTTGCAAATTGTTGGTAAATACAGCTGGAGGAATTGTGCGTGCAAATGAAGCCCGGCTGGAGGGAGGTCAGGATGAGCCTGAGAGCAACAGCTAGTGCAGAGGAGGAGGGAAGAGACCTGCAAAACGCAAACTGTTGGGGAAGGAAGGTTTTGCTTCGTGGATTAAAGGGTGAAGGATACCGGCTCGGGACGCACGCCTGTCCCCATCAGACGGTGACTGACACGCGCTGCATTTCACAGCAGGGAGACTTCCCGTGGTCAGGTGCCTAACGCGCTATCATCTCGGTGGAGAGATATACGAAAAACTTTCCGTTCCACAGCTTGTAAGACTGGAAACGGGTGTTTTTGTACCCGAAATCGGAATGGGCCTTATCTCTACCACCGGCTGTGTCCAGAGGCGCTGCTTGCTCAGCCAAAACCATTTGGGATCGACCCCCGCTCCGGAGACTCCAGAGGCCCGGGTGAGGGCACGCAGTCGGGCCACGCGCAATGCGCGGCAGCCGCCCAGAGCACGGCAGCTGCCGCTGCTTTTGCTCAAAACCCCGGACACACGGTGCAAAAGCTGGGAACCAGCCTCTCCCCGTGGGTGTTCGCATCTGTCTGGCGCCCCAGGGAGTTCAGGGGAGATGAGATCTCCCGTGTCTGACTCCACCGTATTAATGTACCAGTAAATCCCAGTAAAGAGAGAAACCCCCAGCGCCCCGCTCCTGACTGGAGGCAGACCCACGCAGGCAGCCCTGCGGAGGCTGGGATCACACAGGCCCCAGAGCTAGCTCGGCCGGCCGTGTACTCACGCTGGATGTCGATGGTGACGGAGGTCTCCTTCCCGCCGGGAATGGCTTTGTTGGTGGCACGGCAGACGACGCTCTCACCGTTCTCAATGTCGGAGGGGGCGATGAAAAGGGTGCTCATGATACTCTCCCTCTTGCCGTCACGGAGAAGCGTCTGTGGGGCGAGGAAGAGAGATGAGAAAAGGCAGCTCCCTAGAGGAGAGGGGCCCCTTCCCGCGGCCGAGCGCCGTGCCAGGCGCCGCACACACACAGCTAGCCCTCGCTCGCACGAGTTTCTCGGCCAAGCAGCGCTCTCTGCAGTAACAGTTCCTCCAGCTGGAATCTGCTGGAAAGCCTTAGGGGAATAGCACAGCCAAATTTCACTGCGCTTCCCTGGGAACTGGGCGCTTAGCTCCCGTCTGCTTCCCTCCAGGCCTGCTGGGCCTGGACCTGGGAAGCACAGCTCCGGCGAGATACAGGTCACCCACCGTCCCGGCAAAGAGGGAGCTGCGCGCAGACAGGGCAACTGGCTGCTTCTTCGCCTTCCGCACCTACGCCAGGGAGTGCAAAGAGCTGCCTGCGCCGCTTGACACAGCAGTGAGCGGTGGCGCCGGCCGCCAGCAGCACGGGACCGGTCGTGGCACGGGGCCCTGGCTGCCGTGCAGTGGTCCAGCCGAGCCCATGGTAAATCATCGCCTTGTGCTGGCGATCACCGCCATGGGCACCCAAGGATGCCGGAGATCCAAAACCCCGAGCCTGGCTCAGCAGTGGTTAACCAGCTCTACCTGCTCAGCTTTGGCACCCTGTTTCTTGCCGGGACTTATCCGGATTTGGCTTGCAGCCGTGGTGCCCTGCCGTGCCTTCATCGGCGAGCCCCAGGAGCCCTGCCTCATCCAACTCCTAATCCTCCTGCAAGCTCTTACAGACCGTGGTCGCGTCACCCTGTAGCCTTGCCTTCGGTAAAGCAAACCGATCGAGCCTCAGAGGCTCACACGACGCTGCATGGTTTTCAATCTCTTAATCATTCTCTGGGCTTTCCTCTGACCTCTCCCCAGTCAATCAACGTCCTCCGGGGACCAGAAATGCCAGAAACACAGCTTTTCCCTGCCGCTAACAACAGCGGCAAACGCCCACGGGTACGCCCATCCCATAACTCTGTATTTCGGACCCTGCCACGCAGTTTCTCTCTCCAAGCCTGTAACCTTCGAGTTCCCTCCTCCCAACGCAAGACAAGCCCTTTACTCAATTACAAACACGCGGCAGCAAGACTAGTGCTTTCACCGCCGGGGTTCATCGTGACGCAGCGCTTGTGCACGTAGATTCGCGCCTCCGTCAGGTGCGCGGCAAGGAACGGCGCCGAGGAATTGTCACCGCAATCAGCCCGGAAGCTGCGGAGAAGCGGCACCGAGCGCCATTAGGACGTGACCATCAAGGCCTGAGTGCGCCAACAGAACTTAATTTCCCTGACGAACCTCATCCGGGGCCTCGACCAAAGGGCTCTTCGCCCACAGGCTCACGAGGTGTATTTAAGCTCCGGCTCTAGCTCAAGCTCTGCTTTGGGTGTGCTGATGCGGAGTGGGTTTTCTGGCTTGAGCGCGGAGGTGCCCCGTCACGACGGGCTTTATGGAGACGGCGGCGCTGTGGTTGACCCCGCGACGACCGCCAAGCCTGCTCCGCTCCGCCGTTGCTGTGCCCGCGGCGGGAAGAATGCTGCCCCTTTATCGTCCTGTATGCCCTTTCCTTGCGGAACAGCCCCGCTTTTGGTGCTGAGGATGTGGCGAGCCCTACGCCTGCACAGGACCTTCCTCCCGCCGCGGTGCCCCTGAGCTCTGGGGTAGCCCCCGAACCCTCCGGGATGCTATAACACCCCGCTATGGCTATAGGGACCATCCCCTGTCCCGTTCTATAGGGATTGGGGTAATTATGGGGGTTTTCATTCAGCTGGGGCTATTCTGTAGTGCCCGGCTGCGATCGCAGGGCGGCCGCGTATTCATCCGTTGGTGGATGGCAAATTCCGAGAAACAAAGAAATTATTGCTCGGTTTCAGGCAGTCGGGAACCCGAGCGAGCTCTCTTCTTGGTCGATGGGAATTTCTGCATCAAATGAGATCTGAGCTGGGTTTTAGTTTTCTGGACAAAGCAGGACGAGGAGAAGTGAGGAATCGTCGGGAAGGGAAAAGACCCCAAAACGCAAAAGCTCCTGTTCCAAAACCNGGGCTCTTCGCCCACAGGCTCACGAGGTGTATTTAAGCTCCGGCTCTAGCTCAAGCTCTGCTTTGGGTGTGCTGATGCGGAGTGGGTTTTCTGGCTTGAGCGCGGAGGTGCCCCGTCACGACGGGCTTTATGGAGACGGCGGCGCTGTGGTTGACCCCGCGACGACCGCCAAGCCTGCTCCGCTCCGCCGTTGCTGTGCCCGCGGCGGGAAGAATGCTGCCCCTTTATCGTCCTGTATGCCCTTTCCTTGCGGAACAGCCCCGCTTTTGGTGCTGAGGATGTGGCGAGCCCTACGCCTGCACAGGACCTTCCTCCCGCCGCGGTGCCCCTGAGCTCTGGGGTAGCCCCCGAACCCTCCGGGATGCTATAACACCCCGCTATGGCTATAGGGACCATCCCCTGTCCCGTTCTATAGGGATTGGGGTAATTATGGGGGGTTTCAGTCAGCTGGGGCTATTCTGTAGTGCCCGGCTGCGATCGCAGGGCGGCCGCGTATTCATCCGTTGGTGGATGGCAAATTCCGAGAAACAAAGAAATTATTGCTCGGTTTCAGGCAGTCGGGAACCTGAGCGAGCTCTCTTCTTGGTCGATGGGAATTTCTGCATCAAATGAGATCTGAGCTGGGTTTTAGTTTTCTGGACAAAGCAGGACGAGGAGAAGTGAGGAATCGTCGGGAAGGGAAAAGACCCCAAAACGCAAAAGCTCCTGTTCCAAAACCGGCTGAAATCGGCCGTTACCTTTTCTGAACGCTGCTTTTCTTTCCGAAGGTTAAGACAGCCCCAAACCCCATCGAGTCGCGGTTTCCTGCACGCGCGCGCGTGGGGGCTGCGGCGCTTACGGTGACCAGCGCCGGCACTGCTTTTCCCTGCTCGTGCCAGGGAAACCTCCAGCAAGTCAGGAACAAACCGAGGCTCAGCCTCAGAAACTGAGGCTCTCCTGACGCCAGGAGGAGGGGAAGATGCTTTCCCCATGCAGAACAAGGCGACCCCTGCTAAAAATGTCGTGGCAATCTCTGTGCGGCGTGTGAGGTGGAGCTGCAGCCTGAAAAGCTTTGCTTCGGGAGGGCTTTTTGTTGGAAACGGTTGCAAGTAAAGCAAAGGAGGGGCGTTCTTCCTTCTCTGCTTCCCCGCTGCTTGTGGGGCTGAAAGGGAAGGGGCTTAAATGTTGGCTCCCCAGGGCCAGCTCGGAGCACTGCGCAGTGGCGAGGAAGGCTTGGGGAGAACGGAGTAAGTTATAAACAACCGCGTGTCAATGGCCCGGATTTTAATTAATTTCCACTTGATTTGAGAGAGGGCGAGCTCAGTTCTCTCCGCCTTTAATTAGTGCCGCCTCTTGCGTTTCGCCCTCTGTTCGCACCCATCAGCTACAAGGAAGCAGCTCAGCGTCAGCCGCTCTCGGCGCTGCTCTGCGGGGCGATGGGGAGGAGGAGAGGAGGGCGGTGTGGCTCCTCTGCTCTTCCGAGCCGATCGGGACGTTGCTGGAGCAGGGCTGGGCGGAGGCTTCGCAGGGGGTGAAACGTTTATTGAGAGACCTCCAGGAGCTTGAGAGGGATCCCTTTGGCTCCTGACTTTGAAGTTTGCTTGCACTACAGGCGGCTGCAAACCGACCCACTGCATGTCTCAAACGGCGTTCTTCAGAAGTGCTCGTTAGAAGTCTCAAGTTTTACCGGATCTTTAGCGCTTGCCAGACATCAGGTGCCCATAAACAGGAGAACATGTGGGTACCCATTCCGAGCACACCGTCGATTGCTCTCTGATGTTTTTCCTTTACGGCCCGATAAAGGCTTTCCGTTTAAATTAAACAAAAATGCCAACGACCCTGGCAATTGTTCATGGAACGGTGCAGTTGGAGGAGGGGACACGTGGCATCCGTAACCACCTTTTGATCCCGGGGTTCTGCTACGGTCAGTGCTGGCTGCGTGGTGCTGTACACAACCTTAACGCCACGCTCGGGTGGGATTTTGGGCGGAGAAGCGGGCACGCCGGGCAATTGTAAGCTGTGAGAGGCTACAAAAAGCCACCGGAATTCAGAGCAGAGCGCATTTCGGTGACAGTCTGTGGGTTCTCGCGTCCTCCTGACTGTTTTCCTCCCGGCCTCTCCATCGGGAAGGCTGCACAGGGTGACGCAGGGCGAGAGGCTCAGCTTTCTGCAGGCACCGTCCCAGATGTTTTGGGGCGGTGTCAAAAGTAGTGCCAGGCCTGGAACGCCTTCCTGAAGCAGGGGAAGAGTGCAGTGTGTGTCCCCAGCCCCGTCCTGCCTTACCTTGGAGTAGGTGGCTCCATTGATGACTTCTCCTTTCCGCATCCAGATGATGGAGGCTGCTGGCTTGGCGTTGTCTGCGTGGCAGGTCAAGTTGAGGGGGTCTCCTGCTCTCAGGCTGATGATGGGACCCCCCATGATGACAGGATCATCAGGAGGAACTGCAAGGAAAAAGCACAGCGTCATTTGCTAGCACCTAACCAACCTCCCCTGAGCTCCCCGGGCTGCCAGGACTGGGCTGTGACCTCCCAAACCTCCGCGGCTGGCTTTGACGTGGCCGTGGCAGCATGCGACCCCACCTCACCGCGTCGTAGCCAGCTGGCCTCTTGCTGCTCACCCGAAAGCTGTGCCCCAGGTCTGAGCTCCTGCGGCACAAGTTTTAGAGAGGACACGGGCCAGGCGGCTGCCTGAGCTTTGCGGTAATACGAAGGATCGAGCCGGTGGTAGAGAAATCCAGCAAGGGCTGCTGAATACTCGGGAGCACCTCTGGCCCAGGACATCCCTGAGGTGCAAACTGTGGGAGGATGGAGAGGACTGGAAAGAAATATCCCGGCTTGCTTCCCGGCTCTTCTGTTCCGCCGCAGGCAACTCTAACTGGCTGCTGCCGGACTCTGGCTACGGGGCACGGAGGAGCTCTGGTCTGGGTCCCGTTGCTCTGACTGCAATTCGGAAGGCAGGTGAGGGTCACCCGGAGGAGGGCAGCGGAGCTGGGTGTGGACCGTTACCTATTGCACTCGGGGGGGAAAATCTCAGCGCTGGCAGCAGGAGCGTGGTTTCCAGACACCCGCCTTTGAACAGGGCTCCCTCGCCAGCCCTCCGTCACGGGGGGATGGAGGAACCCCCGAGCGCTCCCTTGCTCTGCTTTGATTGCCCTGCCGCTGCCTCGCCGCACAAAAGGTTGCGGAACTCCTCTCCGTCGGTCGGACTCCCTCCCTCTCGCCACGGCGAGCCTTTTAAGTGCCTCCCTCTGCGAAAGCAGATTTCGCCGGGGGTGTCAAGGAGACGTTTAAACTCTCAACCGCCCTTTGGAACTACCTCAGCCTGAGAGCCCGTGTGAGGCCGCATCCTCATTGTAGGACGTGGCTTTGCTGGTATCGCACAGCCCCTGGGCTTCCCTGTTTCTTGTCTTGGGAAGCACGTCGTGCCAGAGACAAGGAGGGGGTGGAAACCGGGAAGGAGGAGATGAGGGGCACCTGAGCACGGTCTCCTCTTTTGTGACCAGCTCTTGAAGCATCTCTAAACGCCGCCGGCATGGTAAGGGATGGGAAATTCAGCTGGAGAGAGGGGCTGTCCTTACACCCTGCCGAGAGGCCCTTTCGCCTCTGGTACCCCGACGGGGTCTGCTCCAGCCAAGCCCTGCTCTGAGGAGGGAGAGGTCTGCACAGCCGGCAGTCTGGCGCTTCCTTCGAGCAACCAAGCGCGGGTCTTGCTACAGACACACGTGTTGCCCAGCCACCTCGCGGCCCGTTTCGGGAGCTCTTGGGGCCCACGCAGCGTCGGGCAGCCAGCAGAAATGCGGAGGACGCAGCGGGAAGGCAGCCCCTCTTGCCCGAGCAGAAGAGCTCGCACCAGCGAAGCATGGAGAAAGAAATTGCTGCTGCGCACCCAGCTCAGGAGCAGGCGGCAAAAGCCTCCCGCCCTTCAGCATCCTCCCCCAGGGGATGCAGCTGGGGCAAACCTGTTTTCCACCAAAGCGCAGCTGCTCTTTGTTACAACTCGGTGCTGCTTCCCCGTCCCCGAGCTGCCCGGCACCAGGCAGAGCCACGCGAAGCGAAACGTCGACGCCGGGCTCTGCGATCTCCGAGTAAGCCTCCGCTTCTGTTCCTGAGCTGCCCCGGGCGTTTTAGCCGGCCGCGGAATGTTTTTAAAAACCCCTCGCTGGTTCCTCCAGCGCTGGGCCGAGTTCAGGAGATGGAAAGGGATTATGTTCTCCGGCGAGCCAAAGGTGGCTGCCCGCGTCGGCACAGGATTTGCAGGCAAGGCAGATGCGCTGGCGGCACACAACGCTGGTCACACACGCATCTGCCAAATGCTGTGAGTAATGGGATTTTTCAGCTCAGTGGGTGGAACCCAGGGACTGGTTGGTGGGGGGGGAGGAGCTTTTCTACAGGGATCCAAAATGTACTATTTTTTTTTTTTCAGGCTATCAGAGCGGAGAAAAAAGAAGGGAAGACCTGGGGTTTGGGTTAGTTGAAATGCGTCAGCCCCTGCAACGTGAAAATGTGGAAAATTCTGCTTCATTCTGTCGCTGTTCAACTATTAAGGAAGCATTCCTTGTCACTTATTTTTTAAAAAACCAACCTCTCACTGCGTGAGTACATACTAGTTAAAAAAAAACCCCCAAACAACCCTGATATTTTTCAATAGTTCGTTTTCCCCTCACTGAAGCCATTAATTGAATTTGACCTCAGCTTGTAAAATATTGGAAATTCGTCTTGTGGAGCAGGGGAAAACCCCACCGCACAAGCCTTTCTCTGAAGAGCACCTCGGAATTAAACGAAGGGAATTCCATAGTGGGTTGTTTAATATTCCTGGCTGGTGTCCTGTCCCGCTGGCTGGCACCTGAAGCCAGTGACGGCAAAAAAGAAGCCTTCAAAGCCCAGCCTGTCGCCTAGATGTCCACAAAACCCAGGGGACGCGGGACAGGGAAGAAGCTCATGCGCGGAACCACTTGCCTTCCCCGTGCCAGCAAACGTCGTTTTCTAACCTCCTGTTTCCCTCTATTGGATTAGCAGCAAGACTTGGGAGCTGCTTCAGGAGGAAAGGAGAATGGATCCTGATGACGTCTTCCCAAGAAAGCGGTTATCGCCCCCTCCGTTACTCACGTAGCCGTGAATTATTGATGGTCTCCGGGCTCACTAACCAAGGGGACCTGGCTGGGGAGGGGAAGGCCTGGCGAACAGGAATCGGCAACGGCTCTAACCTCGGCAAAACCAAGGATGGATGTATCCCTTCCCCACTCAAGCCCCAATCTGGGAAAGGGGAAGGAGGAAGAGAAGAATGAAAGATAAGGGGAGACGAAGAAGGGAAAGCGAGAAGCCAGAAGCACGGAGCCATGACCCATTATTCATCCGCTGCACTCCCAGGGTCGGCTGTTACTATAAGGCACCGCTACCGAATGTGCTCTCCTAATTTTTAATCACGTAGACGTAGGAGTGCTAGCCTTTCCCATTAATTCGGGGATGTAAATAGGAAGAGTTGTTTGGGGTCGTGTGGGGTGGCGATTCCTGACAGCAAAGAACACGGAGCGAACCTTTACATGGCTGGAAAGTTTGAAAAGAGAAGGAGAGAGAAGGGAGATCCACGAGGGCTCAAGCCCAGGCAGTTTATCCCCAACGGGACATTGCCCCAAGACCTTCGGGGGTGGGAGGTGAGATGTCCTGGCAGAAGGTCTCCTGTTCCTCGCTGCGCGCTCAGGACCTCAGCTGGAGACCTGGTCTTTTCTTCGCTGCAGACAAAACTTCCCGAACAAACAACGATGAGCGGCTCCCCGCCAAACCCCTCGTTTTTCTGTCAAAACACGGAGCTTGCCGAGTGTTTTCAAACCAGCCACGGACGGGCATTAATCTCATCTCCGTAGCTGCGGGCTGCCTGGATGAGTAAGGACAGCTCGGGGTCTCTGCTCCTCGCCCTTTGGAGCGCTTTGGGAAAAGCCCGNAAACAACGATGAGCTGCTCCCTGCCAAACCCCTCGTTTTTCTGTCAAAACACGGAGCTTGCCGAGTGTTTTCAAACCAGCCACGGACGGGCATTAATCTCATCTCCGTAGCTGCGGGCTGCCTGGATGAGTAAGGACAGCTCGGGGTCTCTGCTCCTCGCCCTTTGGAGCGCTTTGGGAAAAGCCCGTTGTCCAGCACATCAGCGTGAAGAAAGACGAATGCGTGTTGCTCTTGGGCTGTGCGTTCAGCAGCTTCTTAAATTAGTTGGCTAGTTAGAGCCTTTCCTGCATACAGCCCCGCCCTGCAAGACTTAATGGTATGATTAATCAACGAGAGCGCGCAGAATTATTCAGCGCTGAACTAATACCCCAGGCTAACGCTGCAGCTTTGACTAAGAAATAACATAGACGTCTCCAAACGCTGCCGGCAGCTGGTCAGCGTTGTGGCGAGGAGACAGAGCCTCAATTATTAGCAATAATTATTGAGATAACAGGATCCTCCAGGCAGAAGTCAGCTCCTGGAAGTGGAGAAAGCAAAAAGCCCTCCAGCCCCCAGTACTTCTGCCTAATTAAGGCTGACTGATCGTGGCGGTTGTTGTTGTGGCCGGTACCGCCTCGCTGCTGGGATTGCATAACAAACCTCCTCTTCTTGGGATGGCGTTAGGAGATTCAAGCCCAAACGGTCGCTGCCTGGAAAGGGCTGCCCAGGTGCTGGGCTGGAGAGGTGGGTACTGAGCAGCCCCCGAGGATTGCTGAGCCGTGCAGCTGCTGGTAATGTTCAGCTGGTGTTAGGCTCGGCACAAGCGTCCCCCCGCAAGGAGCGTGGCGGGGAATCCCTTGGGTAAGGCATCGCTGACGCAGCGCTCATCTTCCCTACAGGGTCTGCGGCACTTGAGGCTCTGGGCTCACCTTATGCGCGTTAAGCAAACAGCAGCGACCGGACGATGCCCTCGGTGATCGCGAGGTGCTTCCCGAACCATCGCGAGGACCGTCGCGAGGTGCTTCCTAGCCCCAAAGCTCCGAGTCCAAGCGCAGACTAAAAGCGTCCCCAGCAATTTGCTAACAGCCCTTGGCGGGCGAGCTGGCACTCGCCGAGAACGCGAGGCCCCGTGGAGATGCTGAAGCCAAGTTGAATCAGGGTACGTTCGCTCCTGTATTTTCCCTACAGCAAGGGGAGCCCCGGGGAGCCGGCCTGGAGGCATTCGGCTGACCCGCTCATGCAGCGAGGGTGGATCTGGAAGCTTTGCTCTGGTGCTGGCGAAGCGTTTGCGNCGCTGAAGCCAAGTTGAATGAGGGTACGTTCGCTCCTGTATTTTCCCTAACAGCAAGGGGAGCCCCGGGGAGCCAGCCTGGAGGCATTCGGCTGACCCGCTCATGCAGCGAGGGTGGATCTGGAAGCTTTGCTCTGGTGCCGGCGAAGCGTTTGCGTACTCAGACGTCGCGTTGCAGGCCTGTCAAAGGGGCACGTTTGCCTCTTGTAGACGAGTCAAGCTTATGAGGGCGTCGTAGTACGCTTGCTCTGGGTGGCTGCACCCAGACGCTGGCTGCGTCGAAGTTTTTTGCCATACAAACCCCGCAACGAGCGTCTTCCTTTGCAAATCCAGACTCTGCTTCGCGCTGGGGCGTTCTGAGTCCGGGTCTGCCGGCTGGCAAGGTGCTTGTGAAAGCAGCAGGATGCAACCCGCAGCCTCTGTAAGCGGTTAACGCAGCGAGACTGGTGGGGTGTGACTTTGACAGTACGCTTGGTGTTAATGATGTTCGGCAAAATGCCGAGCTAATTAGCTGCCGTATCACTTCTGTGCTCCGCTCGGGACCGGCACGTCCTCCTCTCTGCTTGATAACTGCAGGGGTCATCTCTTCGCAGCCAACGGCTGCCTTCCCCGCCAGCCTTGGGGGTGTTTTGAGGAGAACTGTGGTGGTGGATGCTTTTGAGATTTTGGGGGGGGGTCTGGCCACGCTCAAGGATGTTGAATTCAGTTTGGGATAGGCACGGAGAAAGGCTGCGGAGCTGATCAAAGGAGAGCGGCCTTCCTACCGGGTGAGATCAGAAGAGAGTGGCTTGTTTAATTCGGCGAAGCGAATGGTTGCAGTGAAAGAACGGGGGGAAGGTCGGGAGAAGACAAGGGGAAAAGCAGGAAAACTTGGGACCCCGGGGAGGAAAGAAGGTTCTCTGTTTCATCAAGTACCTAGGATAGCTTCCCAAGAGGGGGGAAAGGGGCTAGAAAACAAAACTGCTTCTAGGATGGAGCTTGCTACGCTGCGTAAGAGAATCTCTTCACAGGGGTTGTTTCTGGCAGTGGTTTTCCGGCACACTGCCTAGGGTCTGACTGCATCATCGAGCCTGAAGGCTACAAATTGTGGGGGCCTAAACCACTGCAGAGCAGCTCACAGCCACATGAACGCTTAGCTTTTCATGTATCGGGACTTCACACATTTAGGATTCACATATGCAGCAGCTCTTCAGAGCTAGGAAGGATATGAACAGGCTCTTAGGTTTTGCCCGACACTTTAACGGCTGAGATCTCGCTGTGCCCGTGTGCTGTTGTGGGTTATGGTTTTCAGGGCGGCACTAACTGGAGACTTCGGGCAAGGCCGTGGGGCTCGGTGACCTGAGCTCTGGAGGAAACCTATTCCTGGACCGCAACTGCATCTTCCCCTCGCCCATCCTGACCTCTCCCCGACGCAATTCGGATTGCCATCCCTCTGCAGACGAGGCGCTTTGGCAGGTAAGGAAAAAGGAACAACACGGANAGGGCGGCAGTAACTGGAGACTTCGGGCAAGGCCGTGGGGCTCGGTGACCTGAGCTCTGGAGGAAACCTATTCCTGGACCGCAACTGCATCTTCCCCTCGCCCATCCTGACCTCTCCCCGACGCAATTCGGATTGCCATCCCTCTGCAGACGAGGCGCTTTGGCAGGTAAGGAAAAAGGAACAACACGGAGCAAGTGGGTCTGAGGCTGCAGACGGGGTCAGTCGTGTGGCTGGGTCCTGACTCCAACTCATAATACTCCCCGCTCCGAGCACGACCGACCGGGTCCTACACCTGAAACCCGGATGCCGTTCCTGGCTGCAGGCTGCTCAGCAGGATGAGGCTCAGCTCTTCTGCATGGAAAACAATCGGCGTTTTGCTGCCTGCGTCCCTCCCTGCGTAAGGCAGGCTGAAAACAATTCAGCCCGTGCCGTGCACTGTCAATTTGGAGAGGCCACGCTGGCTACGGTGCCGACTCTGGCATTGCTTCAAAGCGTGTGGACCCCCGACCCGTGCACCGCCAGCCTCCGGCCCTGCCGGGATCGGCGTGGGATGCAAGGCTGGTTGTTTGGAGGATGCCCGCATGACCAGCGCCCTCCCTGCACCCATGCCAAGCCCTGGCAGGGTCGCCCACCCCGGGAAGGGGCTCTTGGACGGCAATCGCGTGGTCCGTGCGATACAGGCGAGCCTCAGGTAAAGCGCCCCGGAGCCCTTGCTTGGCCAGGGATGGACAGCAAAAGGAAGACGTCACGTTCAGAGGTCCTGTGTGTCCAGCCCACATCTACCCCGGCCTGATTCTGCTCTGCTGACCTGAGGGAGCTGAGCCTGGACAGGCTGAAAAACGCAGGGCAGCTGCGGGTGCCCTCGGAAAGGCGCCTGGCTGCCGCCGAGCGAAGGAGGCGAGGAAATAGATGCAGGCAAACAGCACAGCCTGGGGAAAACACGCTGAAAAATAAATCAAAAGAAACAAGGGGAGCAGGGAGAAAAATAGTGATGCAAGTTTAAATAGCGCATCTCTTTCTCGGTCCTATTTGTCTTGTGGCGCTTCAGCGTGCGCGTCTGAGCAGGCGGGGGGGTTGCCAGCGACGATGCCCGCTCCATCCCAAGCGGACACGGCGCTGCTGCCCTGGCAGCCGAGGGAGAGCGACCCAAAGCCACCCGCATCCCCGTCGCCGAGCGTGACGCACGCACCCTCCCTCCTCCCTCCCCAGCCCCTCACGATTTATCTCTGTTTTCATCCAGCCACCAAAAGCCTCGCGCGTTCGAGATTTCTTTGGGTCAGCCGGCCGTGTTCTAGATTTCTCCAGTGGAATGGCGTCCGGCTCGAGAACGCGGACTCCTCAAAGCCAGGGAAGCTCTGCAGAGATGGCTTCACTTCACTGCAGCAAAGCTCTACCTCAACCCACCAGTTTCCCGCTCTCTGCCCTGCAGGCGCTCGTTCTCCCCCACCGAATCCCTTCCCCAGGTCCCGCGGAGGACTACCACCGTCATACTCCGCCCTGCCAAGCTGAGAAGGCGTTTGGTGCCAGATTCTTTCCTGGAGAGCGTTTCAAATCTTTGATTTTTTTTTTGTCCGTGTGGGATTGGAACTAAAGCAAATTTCAAAGCCCTGAAATCCTTCGGGAGACCCGAAGGGCTCTGGGCAGCGTCCCTTTTTGGAGAAAACACGAGGAGATCTGAGACAGGATAAGTGAGCGTTTGTATTTACTGCAAAGCCTTTCGTATGGGGGGCGGCGGGGAATTTGGCAAACGCTTCCAAGCTTCAATACACAGCCAGGCGCTGTGCATGCAGCTACACAGGTAGCTGGCTCGGTATCGATTGCTTACTTGAAATATTCCCTCCGCAAAGACTAAGAAACTTAAAATTCCCTCTTCCAGCTGAAAGGGAAATACAACCCCTGCGAACGGGCTGCATTGGCCGGTGCCTCGCTTCATTCTCCCCACCGAGTCAGCGTCTGGGTGGATCGCGTCAACGGCTACTGCTGAGCCCCGGCTCGGGTCCCAGAGTCTTTGGAGGGAGCAGTTGTGCTTTGCTTGTGCCTACGCTGCGTTGCCCCGGCTCTCCTTCAACTAAACGGTACAGCCGACGATGGAGGAGAGAGGCGGACGCGTGACCTGCGGCCATTGTGAGTAACGGCTCCAATCCTGCCTGGCGGGGGACGAAGGTGGGTAAAGCTTCCTGGACGTGTCAGGAGAGATGGGATAGGAAAGGAGGAAAAATGATCTGCTACCACCGTAATCACGTAATTCACGCAGGGAACTGTGCATGTATCAGAGGGGAAACCGAGGCACAAATAGGCCACGTGGTCTGCTTAACCGGAGTGGAGTCACCCAGGGTGAATCCCAGGCTTTCCCAGCTGGATCAGCCCCTTGTCCCTGCTCCTGTACAAGCCCCACCGCTCTGCCCAGCACTGAGACCTACAGCAGACCCATGCGGGGAGCAGGGCATGGCCCCCGTGCCTCTTCGGAAGGCGAGCAGAGGGCTGCGGTTTTGGCCTCCGCGGAGGCTGCGTCGTCGTCAGCAATCCTACACGGGGCTACGCCTGAAGACACCTTTAGGAGCGACGTGAAAATTAAACAGCACAGCTTCGCGTTAATCTGTCCTGGAGCCAGCAAACACCGCTCGGACCTGGACGGGTCAAGTCCCCGAGGCCACGGCAAGAGCACAAAGGTCCTCCAAGCACGTGCCCCTCTACCGCAGCCACAACCCACCTCGGATGCCCTCCCACAAACGCAAAGGCTTAAAGCAGAAGACCGCTAAATGGACTTGTCTTAACCGTAGGACAGGCCTGAGCCTTCTCCTGGAAGCGGGGACGGGCAGGAAAATCATTACCCACCCAATGTAGGCCAGCACCCCCTGCCTCCTCCTCCTGCCGCCGTGCTGGGCGCAGACTGGCAGATCAGAGAGCGCAGGCGAAAAACGCAATTCATTATTTTTCCCGTATGTCAGATGTTTTCAAATCTTTTTTTTTTTTTTTTAAAAAATAAGATTATTAGTACTGTTCATTAAAAGAAAAAAGAGAAGAAAGTACGCTCCGGAGCAAACCCCGGGAGCTGGCCCCCTCCTCCAGCCAGCTGCTGCTGGTGGTCGCTGCTCTTGGATCTCATCTTCTGCAGGATGGGATGGGAGAAATCCCGCCTGCCCCGGCGATGTTCAAAGGCCTGAGCCCTGTAGCCCGCTCCCCACCCGCACGTGCGGTGCTCGCCTACGAGCGAGAGCGGGTCTCATCCGTGGAGCGCTGGGTCCCTGCTGTGCTCTGCGCAGATTTACGGCACCCGAGCACATGGGAAACAAATGCCCGCTGCGCGACAGGCCTGGCGTGCTCGCCGGGCACGTGTGCCCAGTGCCCGGGTGCTGCCGGTCCTGTAGAAACCAGGAGGCACCGTGAAAATTCAGTGACGCGGAGCACAGCTGGAAGCAAAGGGAGATCGGGACTCAATCGTTACGATCCGTCTTGGTTGTCTGGATCCAGCCCGAGGCCGCAAATGCCTTGACCTCCGTTGGCCAACAACTCTTGTGTTAATTAGCCACAGGTACGTACTATCCTAGGGGCAAGCGCTGAGCCCTTCCAGGGACAGGGGATCCAGCACGGCTCAATCCTGTATTTCCCTTCAGCTGGGCTTTGCTGGGAGCCCCGCGCAACAGCAAGGCAAGCAATGTGTAAGGCAATGTGTGGAAAGGGGAAGGATTCGTCCTTCTCCGCTGGTATCGAGAGCAGGGAGCGCGTCACCTCCCATGGCTTGGCACTCGGAAAAACTCCCTATCTCAGCCCGCATCCAGGGAAGACGGCGGGTGGGGGACGCCCCGCAAGGTGAGCGCAGCAAGCGGAGGTTTGTTTTTTGGAGCCTTGCTGCATCGCCAGCCTCGACCCTCGGGGCTCCTGCCTGCTTTCCAGGGGCGGAAAAAAAATGAAAAGGCGTTTGCGTTTCCAGCTCAGTCGCTAATTTTCACTGTCGTGGCCCTGGTTGACCCTGCAATTGCTCGGTGCCGGAGGCTCCTGCCCTCCCCCCTCCGGGTGGCATTTCTCAGCCTTGCCCAGCTGGGATTTGCAGGTTCCTGGTTTCAGCCGGCGGAGCTGGCCTCGGACGACGGAGAGGAGCCGTGCCCGCTCCCATCGACGCCGCGCGCTCTGTCACTTGACTGAGAAATCACAGGCGTGCCTTGTCATGCCTGGGCTGCAATTTCAAGAAGTGTTTTTTTTCCTACTTTGGGTCTGGGAGGATTGATTTTATTTGTGGGCTTTTGGTTTTTTTAAAGGCAAAAGGATGCTTTTTCTTTATTTCTCCTCCTTTCCCTAAAGGCCGGAGCTTTATCACGCGCTCCTCTTTAACCCATGCCCACCCCTCAAAGTGCTTGGCAGCTACCGCTTTTCTCAGCCCGGGGCTGCAGGAGGAGGCAGAAAGCCTGGCTCTGCCTGCCGGGATTCGTCACCGACGAAGCTGGGAACAGAAGCGGGGCGAGAAAAGACAAGGCCAGGCCGGGAAAAATTCCCGTTGCGGCTGTTTTGCGCACACATTGGGTTAGACCCGTCAGCCTCCGGGAAAGCTCCGATCTCGCCTTTGCAGCAGTAAGGAAATCTCGACCCAACCATCCGTACTTGGGCACTGACACTCGCTGCCAAGCGCTGAGCACCTGACTTTGGCACAGATTGAGTTTGGCGGGACGGCGAGGCTTCCGGGGCCTTAAAGCATGGCTGGCTGTGATGGAGAGGGGCTAATGCAGGATAGAGGGATGCAGGGTGTTGCTTACAGCTCATCCCTGCCTTGTGGCTGTTGGAAACGAAGCACAGCCCTGTCTGATCTCCTTCCAGCACCTACCACCCCAGGCCGGGGCAATAATCCTGTTCGCAGGTCAGCAAGGGGAAGTCCTCAGAGCTCCCTCCTTCCCAGGCAGGAACGGCCGTGCCATCGCGCCGAGCAATGCCCCTTCCAGCTTCCGGCAGGGGAGATCCCCGCTCAGAAACCCGTCCGTGCTGCTGTGGAGGAACCCAGGGCAGCTCGTGCCAGGGAGACCCGTCGGGGAGATGGACAGACGGCGCTTAGCGGTGGCCTTGTGGGAGCGCCGAGACACGGACGGCGCGTGCCGGGGTTAGCTGGGAGCGGAGCGCTCTGATCTGGGTACCAGCCCGACCCTCCTGGACGTAAGATGCCATCAGCAATACTAAAGGAAGGCCTTAGAAAGAGACTAAGCCCCTGCCACGTCCCACGGCTGTCCGTGCTGTTCTTCACTCGCGTCTCCCCGGTACCACGGCCACGCAAAGCAGCTGGACTCAAACCCACCGCGGCACGAAGCGCGGGGGCTCTAGCATGTTGGCAAACACTTCTTGCCTGACACGCCTGGCCCAAGTCTTGCATGCAGCAGCTTCCCGCATCCCGGATCCTCCGGCTGCCGTGCCGGAGAAGGTCCTAAGCCCGCTCCCACCTGCAGGACCGCAGGATTCCTGCGGCGCGCCACGCTAACCATCTGCAAAGTCAGCCCTGTTACGGCTCTCCTTGTGCAAAAGCGTAATAGCAGCCAGGCATCCTGCTCCAGCAAACAACAAACACGCGTCCTTTCCCAAGGTATATTTTAAGCGCTGCGCATTTAAAAACCAAGCAAGCTGACCCACCGCTGCTGTTATCTAGGCGACGGGTCGCACGCGGCGCCGGCCGAGCGCCAGGGCTGCGCGTCCCGAAGGTGCAGAGGTCGCAGGCGCCGCCGCCCTTCCTTCAGCCACGGCAGCAATAAGGGCCGAGCACACCGTTACGGATGAACGCGGCAGCCGTCAGATGGGGTTCGATCAATGCGCCGCCGTGCCTTATCTCTGACGCCGGCCGGGGCCAGATGCCGCAACAGGAACCAAAAGCAGCCCTTCCAGGAGAGAGCGCGCTCCATCGCGACGTTGCCAGCGCCGACGCACGCCTGGGTCCGGTCTGACTCCGGTTATCGGGCAGCGGCACAGCTCCATCGCACGGAAAAGGTTCAGCCTCGCAGGCGCCAACTTTGAACGCCGTTGTCCGCCCCGCAGCCTTCCCTGAGATCATTCATCCTTACATAAACCGTTAGCAGGTCCCCTTTTAAGACAAATNTGGGGTTCGATCAATGCGCCGCCGTGCCTTATCTCTGACGCCGGCCGGGGC
>VZSC01015429.1:0-25734 GCA_013398225.1 Steatornis caripensis
CTGCCGAGCGCGGCCCCGGCCCAGGCCCCGGCCCCGGCCCCGGCCCCGGCGCCCCCGTGCCCGCTCCCCCCCGCCGCGCTGGCTTCAGCAGCTTCGCCTGCTGCGCTCCCGCAGGTTGTAATGTAGCAGATCCTGCGATGTCCGCGGCCTCGCAGCTTGGCCCAGGGTCCAACCCGCTGCCGAACCTCAACGAGACCGGTTCTTCCAGCGTGCCTCATGGTGCTGCCCCCGGCTTACGGTCAGACGCTGCGGGAGGTGGAGGCGGCGGGACCGGAAAGCAGCCTTCGCAGTTCGTTTACGTCTTTACAACGCACCTTGCCAACACGTAAGCAGCGAGCGAACCGCGTCCGTCCGTCCCTGAGGTTCGCGGAGTTTGCTGGCAGCCACTGCGGGGGGGCAGGCTTCGTCGTAAGCGCTCGCTTCCCCTCGGCGCCATGTTCTGCGACACGCGCCGTCGGGTACAGCTAGTCGAAAAGATTCACCCAAAGCAGCGTGGACTGCTGCTCTGATTCGGCAGTATCTAAGGGGCTGGGTGGCACGGGGGAGGGCCCCGTGACGCCTGGTGTTCTCTGCTCGATTCCTCCCTTCCGTCCCGCGTCGTCTTAGCCGGGGAGTCTTAGCAAGGCTGTTCAGTTTTAGAGCTCTGCCGCACCGCCGGTCCGGCGTGGTAGATCCCGAAGACGGCGAGGGGGCAGCAGGCGCGAGGCAGGGCTCAGTGCCCGTCACAGGACGTGGGCAGAGGGGACATTCCAGGGCCAAACGGTCATTGGTTAGAGAACTTCAGCGGGGCCTGCGCGGGACAGGCGGGAGGATTCTGAGAACACCCCACACACACCTTCTCGGTGGCCTCCAGCGATCTCCCTCTTCCCGCAGGACTGAAGAGCGGAGGCGGCGCCCGGGGCCTGGGACGGGTGGCGGGGGGCACAATGCCTGTTCTCGAGCAGTTTGTGCTCTCTCCCCAGAGCTGCGGAAGCTGTCCTGCAGGGCCGAGCGGACTCCATTCTGGCCTACCATCAGCAGAACGTCCCACGGGCGAAGCTAGACCAGGTATAGCAGCTACAGAACCGAGCGCTCCCGTCGGCACGTGCTGCCGACCCTTGCCTTCTGACGCGGCCGTTGTCTGCCGGCTCTGGGCTCAGCTGTGGAGGGAAAGGGCTGTCAGGACGGCCTTTCGGCAGGGTGGGAAGTTGCTTTGCTGTGGCACCTCTTCGGAGTGAGTCCCGGCCTCTGTCAGCTGTGAAAAGTTTGGGATGGGGCACCGTGCGCGGACACGTGGGCGTAACGCCTGATTGTGCCTTTCCGAGGCATGTGGCGGGGGCTGCTGCTTCCCCGGAAGGACTGAAGGCGAACTGCCACGGGGCGCGTGTTTGGGACGGAGGGGTCTCCCGCAGGGTGCGGGAAGGGGAAGCCGGCGAGAAGGTAGGCGACAACGTCGACCCAGGGTTTCTCCTGCTCACATTTATTTCCCCTTTCTCTGCCAGGCGCCGGCTCCTAAAGTGCTGGGCGTTGCTGAGCCGCTTCCGATTAACCCGCCTGCTGCCAACACTCCACAGTCCCAGGCACCGGCACCCCAAGCGAGTCAGCCGCAGCCCCAGCCTCCCCCGCCACAGCCTCCCCCTCCGCCTCAGAGCATCGGTCAAACACCTTTGCCTGCGCCCAGCAGCCTGCCCCAGGAAGGGACAAGCGAAGACGTGCGGAGAGATCTGACCCCCAACTCTTTGGGGAACAGCAGCGGCAGCAACCAGCCTGGAAGTAACCACCCGAATACGCCCACCGCATCCGCCAGCACCATGCAGCCCGGGCAAGTGGACTCCTCCGTGGCCACGTCGGGCTCGGGCCTCCTCGGGGAGGGCCCGGGTCCAGGGATGCCAGGGAACGGGCAGGCAGGCCTGGGCCCCAGGAACCCCATGAACTCGGAAGGGCTCTCGAAGGAGCAGCTGGAGCACCGAGAGCGCTCTCTGCAGACCCTGCGGGACATTGAACGTCTGCTGCTGCGCAGCGGGGAGGCCGAGCCCTTCGTGAAGTCTGGCCAGAACGCGGGCGAGGGCGGGACTGCGCCTCAGCCGCAGGCTGCCCCTGCCCAGCCCCCCGCGCCCCCTGCCAGCATGAAGAAGTACGAAGAGCCTTTGCAGTCCATGATCTCCCAGACCCAGAGCCTTGGTGGGCCCGGTCTGGAACACGAGGTGCCCCACCACCCGGGCGCTGACATGGGGCAGCAGATGAACATGATGATGCAGCGGCTGAACCAGGACAGCCTGACGCCGGAGCAGGTGGCCTGGAGGAAGTTGCAGGAAGAGTACTACGAGGAGAAGCGACGGAAGGAGGAGCAGATTGGCATCCACGGCCGGCCCATGCAAGAGATCATGATCCCGCAGTCGATGGGGAGCATGATGATGCGTGGGCCCCCGCCGCCCTACCACAGCAAGCCTGGAGAGCAGTGGCCGCCGGGGATGGGCGGCCAGCTGCGGGGACCCATAGACGTGCAGGACCCTATGCAGCTGCGGGCAGGGCCACCCTTCCCGGGGCCGCGGTTCCCTGGGAATCAAATGCAGAGAGTCTCCGGCTTTGGAGGGATGCAGAACGTGCCCTTGGAAGCTCTCGGGCCCATGAACGCCATGCAGAGGCCGGTCAGGCCCGGCATGGGATGGAGCGACGATATGCCTCCTATGGGAGGCCCTGGGAACTTTCCGCAAGGCGCCCTGCCCTACCCGTCAGGGCAGGGGGACCCCGAAAGGTTCATGAATCCTCGTGCCAGGGAGGAGATCCTGCGCCATCAGCTGATGGAGAAGCGCCCGGTGGCAATGCAGAGGCCCATGGGGATGTCGGGCAACTCCATGAGCCAGGGCATGGAAATGGAGAGGATGATACAGGCTCACAGGCAGATAGATCCATCCATGTTTGCTGGGCAGATTACGGGGGACAGCCTGAGCAGTGCCCCCATGGGAATGGATTTTGCAGGCACTCGGGGGATGCTGAGCCCCCCTATGAGTCAGGCGGGCCTTCGGGACATGGACGCGCCCATGGGCCCTGGCAACCTCAACATGAACATGAACGTCAACATGAACATGAACATGAACCTCAATGTCCAGATGACCCCGCAGCAGCAGATGATGATGTCGCAGAAGATGAGGGGCCCCGATATGATGGCCCACCAGGGCGTGAGCCCCGAGGAGCTGGCCAGGGCGAGGGCTCAGAACGGCAATGGCAGCGCAATGTTGGGCGGACCCCAGAAAATGATGATTCCCTCCCAGTTCCCCAGCCAAGGACAGCAAGGCTTCTCGAGCGGGCAAGGGCCTTACCCCAGCATGCCCCAGGAGATGGCTGGCGGCTCGGACATGTTCAGCCCTGAGCAGGGCGCCGTGCCCGTTGGGGGCATCGGTGGCACCACCAGGCTCAGCCACATCCCTCTGCCTCCGGCCTCCAATCCCGCGCCCACGCAAGGGGGCAACCTGGCCAATGTGCACCCGGCGCCTTCCCGAGGGCTGGGCCGCCGGCCCTCTGACCTCACCATCAACATCAGCCAGATGAACTCCCCTGGCATGGGTCACCTCAAGTCTCCCACCCTCAGCCAGGTGCACTCGCCACTGGTCACCTCCCCCTCTGCCAACCTCAAGTCCCCGCAGACGCCCTCGCAGATGGTCAGCATGCCACCTTCAAACCAGTCCGGACCCCTCAAGTCCCCCCAGGTGATGAGCTCCTCGCTTAACGTCCGGTCTCCAACCGGCTCCCCGAGCCGCCTGAAGTCCCCTTCTATGGCTGTTCCCTCCCCTGGCTGGGTGCCATCTCCCAAGGCCGCTCTGCCCAGCCCAGGAGTCAACCAGAGCAAGCAGACTCTCAGCGTGAACTCGTCTACTTCCATGGGAGGACTGGATCAGGGTATGCCGGGTATCTCGCGTGCGAGCGTGCGCGCATGCGTGCCCGCCCTGTTTTGGGGAGCATGCGGACAGCGCTTCTCTGCGGCCCGCGTGCTCTCGCAGGAGCGGGGAGACGCTCGTGCCCGTGCGTGCCCCGACGTCTCGTGGGGCAAGCCCTTTTTCCCGGGAGTCCGAACGGGACCTTTCCGGGCAGGTGGCGGCGCGAACGGAGCAGCTTTTACTTCGACCCCAGCTCGCGCTCTGTGGTACGGGCAGCAAAAGATGCGCCTGTGCCGGGCGGTCAGGGGCAGCTGGAAGCGGAAGCCTGTCACCGTTCTGGAGCAGGGGCTCCGCGTGAGCCTGCTCAGAGCCCGGGGGGTGCCGGGCTGCGCCGGCGCTGCGTTTCGCAGCCTCTTCTGGTCGCTGCCCTCGGAAGGAGGGCACGGGGCTGCCGTCTGACGGAGCGAGCTACGGTGCGGTTCGTGGGTGGTACTAAGCTGGTCTCTCTCTTGCTTGCAGGTTCTCTCCCTTCCGGGCCTCGGAGCAGCTCTTCCGCACCAGCCAGTAACCCCTCCAGCGCCATGAATCCCAACATGCCTTTTACTTCCTCTCCAGATCCATCCCCCTCCCAGAACCCCCTCTCGCTGATGATGTCTCAGATGTCCAAGTATGCCATGCCCAGCTCCACACCGCTTTACCACAATGCCATCAAAACCATCGCCACCTCTGATGACGAGCTGCTGCCAGACAGGCCCATGCTCCCGCCCGGAAGCATGTCAGGTACGAACTTCCGGGGCCGGGCTCACGAGGGGTCAGCCTGTCTCGTGGCTGCGCGCGGGCCTGAGGCACCCGCTGGAGGAGGCGCTGGAAAGCGTGTTCCCCCGCCGAGTGCATTGTCGAATCGCTTGAATTTGCCCTCGTTCCCAATAGTCTGCTCGCTCCTCCTCCCCGTGCCCAGGCGGTACGGCAGCTTTTGGCTTGGGTGCGCTGCCTGGAAGGACGTGAGCCGGGCTGGCGTTTGAGGCACGCTTCTTTGGCGAGCTCTCGAAGTTTTCGGAATTACCTTTACCCTGCGTGGACGCGCTGGCCCTGGATTTTCGTGGCTCCCGGGAGTCGTCTCGGGCCCAGGGCTCGCAGGCAGAGGTCTGCCGCTCGGAGCCCTTGCGTTCGTGTGCGGCAGGACGAGGACGCTCCGGACGGGGTTTGGGAGTCTGGTGGTTTGAGTGGAGCCCGGGTGCCCGCACAGGCGAGGAGGCTGTGTCGTAGCGTAGTTCTGATTTCGGCAGGCGACAGCCAGGTGCGCTCCGCTGGCTGGTGGCACGGGTGAGGGCGGCTAGGCAAATGAGTGTTTGTCGTCACTTGGTGACCAGCCTGAAGGGGAATTCCAGCACGCCGTACCACTCGATGTGGGGGTTTGAAGCTGTCTGGTAAATACTCCTGGCAGTTTTCGAAATGCAAAATGAACTTTTTGACTCTTTCGCCGCTGCGTAGTCACTTAGGTTGACCGCAAGCATGCAAACGCGTTGGCTCCCTCCTGACCCGAAGCCCTCCGCAGGCACTGATCGCTCCGCTGGGCCGACGAGCGCGGTCCTCCCTCCCGGACAGCCCCCCACCCCGTGTTGGGCTGCCTACTCTGCTGCCTTTTTTTTTTTTTTTACTCTTTGCCGCCTGAGGTCGCGTGGTCACAGGAGCTGGCTGGGTGGCTAACCCCGCAGGCAGGCAGCGGTGAAGGGTCACCCGTCGGTGCCTTCCGGGCAGCCGAGCGCCCTGCCGAGGTCGTGGCGTAGGGCTGTGCCAACGCACAGAGCCAGCCGGCGCTCTAAAATCGGGCGGGCCGTAAGGAACCGCAAATCCGGAGTGGGACCGGGTGAAGCTGGAATAGCTCTCTGCTGCTCGCGGGCTTGGGGAGCTGGAGTCTGAGGCGCTTTTGCCTGAGGTCGGTGCTTTGCGAGCCCATCTCGTAGCCGCTTACCGAGCATCGCACTCCGCGCTCAGGGCTTGCCGAGCAGGAGCGCTCGGCAGGCTTGCAGGGCGTGCGTTTCGCAGCCCTGAGAGGTCTGCGGGCAGAGTTAACTCTCCTCTCGTCTTCCTCTCCTTAGGCGTGTCGGGGAATCAGCCGAATCAACTGCACTTGAACTCCGTGGGGCCCGGATCGTCTCAGAGCCCCATGGGTATGAGCCTGCCTGGCCAGCAACCCCTCTCCCACGAACCGCCCCCCACCTCCATGATGTCCTCCCCCAACCCGCTGGGCTCCAACATTCCTATGCACCCGAGTGCGCCAGGGGCCGGCGTGCCCCCCCCGAACCCCATGATGCTGCCCCCGGGGCCCCAGGACTCGCTGAACCAGCAGTGCGGCCCTGTGCCCAACAGTTCGCAGATGATTCCTTCCAGCCAGCTCGTGTTCCCCCGCATGCAGCAGCCCCACAACGCCATGCCGTCTCCCGCGGGAGGCATGCCCATGGCCCCTGGTGGGGGGGGTGGCCCTGGGATGCAGCAGCACTACCCGCCGGGGCTGCCCTTGCCGCCTGAGGACCTTCCCGCCCAGCAGCCCGGCCAGATGGCCCCCCAGCAGCACATGATGGGAAAGAGCATCCCTCCCCGGATCGGCGAGCCCTACCCACCCGTGCTTCCCGGGGTGGCGTCAGTGCTGAACGACCCCGAGCTCAGCGAGGTCATCCGCCCCACGCCCACGGGTATCCCCGAGTTCGACCTGTCGCGGATCATCCCGTCGGAGAAGCCGAGCAGCACCTTGCAGTACTTCCCCAAGAGCGACAGCCAGGCGCCCAAATCGCAGCCTTCCAACCTCCATCTCATGAACCTGCAGAACATGATGGCTGACCAGCCCCCGGTGCGGCCAGGTATGAATGCCCCCAGCCTCCCCGGGCAGCAGGGCGTGCAGAGGGGACTCGGCATGCCCATGTGCCATCCCGGACAAGTGCCCATGCTGGGCAGGACAGGCCTACCGCCCCAGCAAGGCATGATGGGCAACAGCATGCACCAGGGCATGATGTCTCCGCAGCAGAGCCTGATGGCCCAGCAGAATTTCATGCTGATGCAGGCCAAGCAGAGGAGCATGTCTGTGTCGGCGGAGATGTACGCTCAGACAGGACACATGATGTCACCTCAGGGCTCTCTCATGGGGCCCCCGCCTCAGCAGAACCTCATGGTCACGCACCAGATGAGGCAGAGGAGTGTCTCCCTGGACAGCCAGATGAGTTACATCCCCGGGCCTGGGAACATGGCGAACCTGCCTTTCTAAGCCCGGCCCGCGCTCAGGGCTGGGGAGGGGACGGGGCGGCCTGTACGAACGCTTCTGAACCTTTCTTCGGGGGAGGGTCGGGGGCCAGCGCCGGTGGAGGACACCACGTGGGATGCTTTTCCTATCGGATTCGCCTCTACACAGAAAACCAGATGTGCAGTAAACTTGATGTGAATTGGGTTTCTTTTTCCTTTCTTTTTTGGGGAAAGGGAGGGTGGAGGGGCTGGGAGCGGGGCTGTTGCTTTGAACCCTGCGTGGTGGCCAGGGGCGTCCGGACCCTGTGGCGGTTTGTAAAGTTTTCAGTTACGGTTTTCCTCCGTCAAGTGTTTTTCTTTCCCCTTTTTTCCCCCTCTCTCTTTTTTCCTTTTCCCTTTTTTTCTTCTTTTTTTTTTGTTTTGTTTTTCTTTTTAAGCAACCAAAATGTGCGAGAGGGTTTTTGGAACTAGCTGTAAATAGGTCGCTGGGAAAGGCAAAACTTGTGCTGGTTTTTAATCGTTCTGTATTTCTGTGTTTTAATAGAAGCCTCAAATCATGTTTTAAAAAAAACAGAAACAAAAAACGTGCTAAAGGCGACAGCGTACGAGGATTGAAAACTCTCTTTGGGGGAGGCACGAGGATCGTCCCCCGGGGAGCTGAGAGATCCCGTTGCGGAGCAACTCTGTGTCGAACCTGCGTTGTTCACGCGTGCGAACGGTTTGCGCGTGCGGGGTGTATAGTTTCACGCGGCTCTCAAGCCCCTGCGGAGGCCGTGCCGAGTACACGAACGCGCCCGAGGACCGTCGGGGAGGTCGGAGCCGTGGCCCCGGTGAAACGTTGCCGGAGCGGCGCTCGTCCGGCAGGGCAGAGAAGCGGCGACGATCTGGGCTTCACGGACGATAGCGTGCTGGACCCGAAGCTCTCGACCGGCCGTGTCACCTCCAGCCCCTTCTTTTCCCTTCGCGCTGTGTCCCCTGTGGGCAGGGCGGCGCGGTTGTGCAGGGACAGATGGGCTCAGAGACGAGCGAGGCGACGCGTTCCCGTTCTTCCGGGAGAGGCTGCCCGGGAGCCCTGCTCTTCCGCAGCCTTCCTACACCAGTCCTCCGCCCATCCGTTGCCCTCTGCGGCCGCGCCGCGCCCCCTCTACCTCTGCTGTTGAATGATCTCCCAGGTCTTCCTCGTGCTCGTTGGTCCTCCTCCTCCGGAGTTTCGCAGGCGGTCTTCGCTCCGTCTTGCCCCGAGCTACCGGCGGCAGCCCTGCCCTACTGCGTGATAGAGGTCCAGCCGTCGGACACGACCTGTGCCCGCTTGCGATACTCCGTTTCAGTGTAAGACGTGTCCGGTATGGCGTCGGCAGCGCGACCGTCCTGCACGTCGGACGGAAGAAGCCGAGGTCACGTGGCGGCCTCCTAGGCCGGCGGAAGCGTGCCGTTGGAACGACCCCGGCTTCTCTGGACGTGCTGCGCCCTCCCCACGTCCCGCTCCGTGAGGTCTTCCTGCACGCGGCACTGGTGGTCTTCCCCGCGTTTGTTCGCAGAGGGGACTGTGGGGCGATGCGCGCGCTTCTGCACACACCACAGCGTCTCTGGACCTCTGCGGGGACCGCGTGCCGGCACGGTGTACCCTGTGGGTGTCCAACGGTGAACTCGGGGCGCGTGGTTGCCGCAGGAACGCCAGTTGGAGGATTGTGTCTGCAGAGCCGGACTTGGCATACTACCTCTCTTGTAACAGAGCGCGCCTTTCCCTACGTGCTCCTGCGGCGGGGAGAGGGCTTTCGGAAAGGGAGATCGTCAAGTAGCGAGCGAGCGGCAGCGCTTCTTATCGTGGCGCGAGCTGTTCAGAAAGGCCGACGGGCGCTGAGACACCAGCCCGGCGGCTGTCTTGATCCTGTCTGTGAGAAGGTGCGGCCACGAAGTCCAGTTAGGAATACCTCGAAGCCGTGGGGCGCTCTGTAGCGAGCAGTGCTTGGGTGGGAGGCACGGGTCCGGATTCGAGGAAGGATTTTGCTCTGGTCTCTTGCTCTGTGTGGTTTCGTTGCGTGCGATGTGAGTGAGCGGCATTGTTTTCGGAGATGGCGAAACGGTAGCAGTCCCGGGAAGCGCTCGTCCCCGCTCGTCCTCGGCAACTGGAGCGGAGGAGTACTCTTCAGCTCAGGCTAACGAAGCGTGCTCTGGACCTGACGTTGTTAGCCGGTTGGGTTCCCCCGTCCTTCGGAGCACGCGTTTCGCGTAGGAGGATGCGGCTCGAACAGGCGTAGCTCTTCCTAAGCTTGACTTGCCTGAAAGGCTGTGGCTTCTCTTGGCTGCGCGCTGGGGCGTTGGCGGCTGGTAGTCTCTCTTGTAAACATCCGAATACGAGTGCCAGCCCCAAACCTTGCTCATCGCCCACCAGCTAGTCTCGGTTAATTTTAAGCCATAATATTTCCTATATGGAAGTTTTTTTGTTTGTCTGTAGACAGCTGTTGTTTCAGCCCAGCTGAGATCTCCACGTGTCCGTACCTTCCCTGTTGTCCCTCTCACCCAGCCCGACTGAGAAGGTGCCTGGGGCCTGCGGCGCTCGCCCTGTCGGCACCGCGTTGTCCCCGTGCCAGGCGGAGCCCGCGGGCTGCGGCGCGCCGCCATGCGGCGCTAGGGAGGTCGGCACTGCCCGCTCGCAGGGATGGGGGCGAGCACGACGGCGTTTCTGCCTGGCGGCAGGAGGAAGACCCGTCCTTCAGTGACAAGCGAGTAAGAAGCAAAGCCTTTGGACTGAGCAGCCCGGGATGCGAAAGGGAAATCCTGACGCTAGGCCGGAGCCGGGGACTTGGGAGCAGCAGTCGTCTCTCTTCCGCGAAATCCCACCGCCCTGGAGCCAGCCCTACCCCTACCGCTGCAAAGGCTGAACAACGGGGAGGAGAAGTGCCGCCTAACACCCCTGTGCCCGGGCGCCGCTCCCAGCCGCCTCTGAACAACAGCGATAACGGCAGGAGCTTCTCTGTGAGCTCAATAGCCGCCGGTCCTCGTTAGACCCGGGCAGGGTTTGCCATCGGCCGGCTGGCCGCTGCTGTGAGCTGTGTCTAGTCTCGTGTCTTGTAGTTTATTGCTCGGCTTCTCAGCTTGAGTTCCGCATACTGACCACCTAACCACAGTGAGAGGTTTTTGCCCATGTTTTAGCCATGACTTCGCCGTGTTTTTCCAGCTCCAAAAAAGCGAACGCTGGGAAACCGCATCTTTCAGCACGTCAGATAATCACACACCCGGCATTAGCTTTCACGTTGAGGTAATGGTGACTGACCTGTTCTCTGTCATCCCATGGAGAAACTTCCCCAGTCATTTTGTACCATTATATAAATATATATATAAATATAAATATATAAATACAATATGTGAAGACATCTTATTGGTTTTTATTTGAAACAATTTTTAGGCTTGTTTTTGGGTATCTGTGCTGCCTGTAATGTATTGACCTGTTTTATAGGTGCCTTTTTATTAAAAAGACAAATTCCAAAACCTGACCCCGTGCCTGTCTTCAGTGGGATGCGTGACGTCCTGCGGGGCTGCGCGCGGCCGCGGTCGGCCAGGCCCCTGGGAGCTCAGCCGGCATCACCTGCGGCGCGTTGGGGCTGAGTGGGGAGCTCAGCTGGCCCTGCTATAAATTACGTTAGCAAGGCCGGGGCTCTGACTTGGAGCAGAGGAGCTCTCGCGGGTCGCGGGGGTCGTCTGTCTGCGCCGAAGGTGCCGAGGCTTGGCCGCAGTCGGAGTTTTCTTCCCGTGGAGTTCGGGCAGCAGCGGGCGCCTGCCGCGGGGTGGAGGGTTTGGCCCTTCTCGGCCGCTTGCGTGCCGGGTCCCCGGCGTCAAACGAGACCCGACCACGCAGCTTGGAGCGGTTTGTTACCGTCTCGTGGATTTCGCTGCCTAGGCCTGGGCTGCGCTCGCTGTTTTCTCCCACGGTCTAGTGTGCCGGCCCGTCCTCTAGCTCCTGCGGCTTGAAATGGATCGGGCGCTGCTGCTTACGGGCACTGGGAAGCTGGCTGGGACCAGGGAGCTGCTTTCGCAGGACGTGGGACCGGACAGTTGTCGCAGGTAGGCGAAGGGGCACGCGCTGGGCTGGGGTGGCCAGGCAGGGCCGGCCGCTCTGGACGCCTCAAGTCCCTGGCAGGACTGCAGAGCGGAAAGGTGTCGCAGGACAAAGACTCGCGGCCCAAGCTGTCTGCTGGTGCCTGGGGCCCCCGCGGTTCCCCTGTGTCGGGGGCACGTCGTGGCCTGGCAAAGCTCGCGTGTTCCGTAGCTGCCGTGTGCTTGCAGGGAGCCGGAGCAAACAGGGAGCGCGCCATGATGGCTGCGGGGCGACGGGCTTGTTCTGGGGGCTCGGAGATAGAGGGGTCATGCTGCCGTCGGTGTGCGGAGCTGGGGTGGTGCGCGTGGCGTGCTGCCCAGGACCCAAGCGCGCGGGCCTTGGCGGCCGCGGGGTCGTACGTCCAGAGCCACCAGTGCTTAAAGTAAGGAGGACGTGGCAGGCAGCAGTACGGACGCTGAAGCGCGTGAGCATCTGTTTGGTACTGGGAGATCGGGGTGAGGAAATAGGTGGTTGCCTTGACAAGAAACGTGAAACTGCGTGTGAGTCGCAGCAGGGCGGGGAGCGTTAGAGCTGCCAAGGGTGGTGCGAGGGCTCGGGGAGAGCCCCTTCTTTGCAGCGCTCCCAGGCGTGCGTTCGTTCACGCGTTCCGTCGCTCGCGCTCGTTGGTGCACCCTCCGCTGCCTGCCACGGCCCCGTGATTACTGCGCGTGTGTAGCAGGATGCTCTGCTGAAACGCCCCAGCTCTGTCTCCTAGGAGACTCGGCCGCCCCGTGGGACACGCAGAGCAGCGAGCTGTTGTGGGGCGTCTTTGTGTCCCCTTCTTCGGGGCTGCCTTCAGCAGAGGCCAGGGCTTTCTCTGGGTTGTCTGCTCCAGCCTTGTTTGCAGAGCACAGCCCGGGGCCGGGGTCGCACGAGCGTGCGCCGCGGGCAGTGGTGACGTGGCTTTGCCCGCGTGCCACCTCCCCGCTCCCCGCAGCGCCCGCCTCGGGGCTCCCCTGGGCCCTCAGTCCCCCTTCCCTGCGGCCCCGGAGGGAGCGGGGCCCACCTGCCTCACTCGGTAGTGGCGGGCTGGGGCCGAGCAGAGCTCCACGGGGGAGCCCGAAGGTCTGCCCGAGGGCTGCGGCGTCCAGGGGCAGCTCTGGCAGAGTCAGCGCCTAGTGGGGAAGCCCGCTCTGGGCCAAGGCGTGTGATGGCCACGCAAACCTCAGGGCAGACGGGAGGATTTCGCCGAGTGGAAAGCCCAGCTTCCTCTGCGGTGAAGCAGCGTTCCTCTTGCTGTCTTCTCGTCGCCGTTCAGCGGGCTGGCTGCAGTCGGCGGCAGGAGGAGCGACGTCCGCCCTTTGGGGAAGGGTCTGCCGGCTCCGAGCCAAGCCTTCCCCAGGCTGGCTGAGCCGAACACGAGTGCGAGGGTGGCTTTCCGCCCAGGTCGGCAGCTGCTGCAGAACGGGGGCAGGAGGTGCTGCAGTGGGTGGAAGAGGCTCTCTAAAGCAGGGAGCTAGCATGGGTCCGGGCTGACTGCGAACACAGCGGAGCCTTCTGTGGCGCCGGTGAAGGGAGGTCTGAGCAGAGTGCTCTCGCGAGCCCTGTGGTCTCACTGCGCGAACAGCAACGCTTGTCAGAAAGGTGCTGTCAACCCTCTCGGTGCTCTCTGACGCGTTTCCCTCGCGAAAAAGTGACACGACTGCAGGCAACTTTTTACAAGCGCCATATGTGAGAAGAGGGTATTTTAACTGTTTATTACAGCTGAACGTCAAAACTTCCTAAAAGTTTACCGACGCGCCCGTACGAAAAACTATGGTAGCGATAGACGTGTAAGCCGTTCACCTTCGTTTTGCGTTAAGATTTTCTTTTTACCTGGTGAACGCTGTGAGAATTTCACACTCCGTTCGTTTCTTCTGACACATTTTTGCGTAGGAACGCAGCTCCCACCAGAAGCGGGTCTAGGGAGGTGTTTACAACGCGTCTGCAGTGGGTTTGCTCACGGGCGCAGCCGTGGAGATAGCAAGGGCAGGCGTCAGAGAGCTGCTCTTCCTCTGCTGCGCTTACGTGCTCGGACAACCACAGTCGCCATTACCTGTGGGTTTCAGCTTTGACGATGCAGCGCTGCAGGAAATGGTGGACCGCTCTTCGCACAAAAGCCTCGCGCTTGGGGAGTTTTCTCCTCGAGTCGCGATTTGAGAACGAGCTATTGAGATCTCTGCCCGAGCTGGACTGATGTAACGTGACCGCTTCTGTAACGAGCGGTCTTTTTAGCAGGGCGCTCGGGTACGGTGAAGTTCGGCCGCGACCGAGCCCTATGTCAGCGGGCTGAACCTCGGACGTGAGTTTAGCGCAAAAGCCCAGCTGCAGCAGGAGAACTGGTGCTGTTCCGACTTCGCTTGAAAGGCGAGGTGAACGGTAGAGCGGATTTTAAAGCGTGCGCACGATTAGGGTCGTGCTCGCGTGACAGCTGGTGCGCACGGCGCTCATACGCTTCAGGCCGCAGCTCTGCTTAGCTAGCGAGAGCAACGCTGCGCGCGTGCTGCGATGTTATACTGTGACAAGACCTACTAGGAAGCAGCAGGCTCCGCGAGTCTGCTTAGGGCTGCCCCGCACGGCAGCTCACGGTGCGATTATTAATTGGCGGTGAAAGCGGCCGCTCGCCGCTCTTATTCCGGACCAAATTGTTAGGAAGCGGCCCCGATCCGAGCAGTTGCTGGATGCTCACGGTTCAGGGCAGGACCAGCACCCGGGTTCGTTCTGTGTGAACCTGGATGCGCTAAACCCCTGAAAGCGCCGTAGATGCAGGTGGAGCAAAAATATCAGAAACCACAGTGCACGGCAAAATGCTACGTTCCCTCTCAGCCTTTGCTGAATTTCTGTTTGCTAAAACCAAGCAGAAATCGTGCAGACGAGCTCTTTTGCTTACCCCCTGGGACAACTGGTGGTCTTGCTCTCAGAACCCCCAAAGTGCTGTACAACCAGCTGCAAAAAAAAAAAAACCAAAAAACAAAAAAACCCTTACACCTTCAGCCTCACAGAGCCGTGCGGTTCATCTCCCCAGTGCTCAGTCACAAGATAGAAGCTGTCTCTCCGGACAGCTTTCTTCCTTAAGGGAAAGCTTTTGTATAGTCAGGCATGGAGTTCGGCCGTCACTCGATGGAGCCCTTAACAGTAACACAGATGAAGGGAGCGGGAAAGGATGCAGCTGGTATCAGGAAAAGAATCTGCGACGGTCAAAGCTTTGAGTCCGCGGCAGGGCCTCCTGGCACAAGCCGGGCTGGGAAAATTGACGTGCCGTGGCTGGCTGGGGGGATGTGCAGCGGGAGGAGCAGTATTGCAGCCAGAGACCGGCCAGCGCTGCGTGCCTATGCTGTCGGAGTGAGCTCTGCATCCCCTGACAGTCCTTCCCACATCTCTTGTTCCAGCTGCCGTGGCCATTGCGTCTTACCGCTTCCTTCGAGCGTCTCCACCCAGCCGAGCCGGTGAAACAGAGACCCGCTTGGCTTCGGTCTTCAGTCCTCGCTCACTGACACGACCCCACGTCTATTTGGCTGCGCTTTTTTCCTTGGCCCCGGCACCCCAGTCTCGTGCCTGGCTCTGTGCGCAGGATGCCTGGGGTCGGTTTTTCAAGGGAGAGGTGGAAATGTCAGGTTCAACCCGCTCGGTCTCGTCCGGCCCTGCCAGCGTGACCATCGGTCAGCCGGCGTTCACCCACGGCTGCCAGACGGATTTCTACAGGGATGAGAACCACAGAGAGACGGGGAAGGCATCTGGTGGGATTTGGGTGTTTGGTGGCTATCGGACCTCAGTTTCCTGAGGGGCGAAGGATGTTGTGGGGATGCTTGTGAAACCTGGGACCGATGCCACGGCACGTGTGCCGCTGGGAAGGCAAGCCCCAGGCCAGTTCTGCCCCGCAGGCGGCCTTTCCCGGCTAGAAAGTGGAGATAGAGGTGGTGTTGTCAGACTCAATCCCGCTGCCCTTCCTTGTCACCTCCAGGATCTCCTGCAGGGTCTCCTGGCTTATGCAGCCGAGCTCCTGCAGGATCCGGAAGAAGTCGTTACGGAACTTGACTCCAATGAAGGCGTAGAGGATGGGGTTGAGGCAGCAGTGCGTGAAGCCGATGGCCTCTGTCACCATGATGGCCGTGTCCAGCTGTTCTTCCAGGAGGCAGTTCTTGGTGAAGGCTTCTAGCTTGGTAAGCGTGTTCAGGAAGATGACAATGTGGTACGGGCTCCAGCAGAGCAGGAAGACGCCTGTGACCAGGATGGCCACGCGGACGGCTTTTTGCCTCTGCAGGCGCTGGGACTGGCACAGAGCTCGGACGATGGCCGTGTAGCAGTAACACATGACCAGCAGGGGCACAAAGAAGCCCACCGTGTGGTAGAGGAAGCGGGTCGCCAGCCAGACATTGTTGCCATCGATGCCGACCTCTGGGAAATAGCAGATGCTGCGGTTGCTGTCGTCTGTCCAGACTTCCATGAAGATGAGATCGGGTGAAGTCAAAAGCAGCGAGCAGAGCCAGACGGCCGTGCAGGTGAGGTGGACGGAGCGAGCCCTGCGTTTGCGGTAGGTGTGGATTGCGTACACGATGGCCAGGTAGCGGTCCACCGCGATGCACCCCAGCAGCATGCTGCTGCAGTAGAAGTTGATCTTGTGGACGGCGCTGAGGATCTTGCAGAGGAACTTGCCAAATACCCACCCAGCCAAGCTCTCCACCACGCTGAAGGGGAAGGTGAGCAACAGTGCCAGATTGGCCAAGGTGAGGTGGAAGAGGAAGTTCTCCGTGGTGGTGCGAGACCGCTTGAACCTCTCCAAGATGACCAGCACCAGGGCATTGCCCACAGTCCCCAGCACGAACATCAGCAGATAGATGAGGGGCATGAAGACCTTTCTGAAGGGGTCTCTCTGGTTGCCGACCATGGATGAGGCTGGGTTGAAGCAAAAGTAGCCCTCCAGAGAAGGGGTGGTGTTCTCGGCTTCGTAGTAACCGCTCAGCTCCACCTGGCTCTGGGGAACAGAGAGAGTCTGGTTACCGGAGGGGAGTTTCCGAACACGAGAACCCGGTCCCTCAGCTGCACCTGGCAGACCTGCAGCCTGGAGCATCCCCGCGTCCCACAACCCGCCCGCGTTAAGAGGAGGTGCTGCCTGCCTGCAGCGCAACGACCCGGCGGGCCTCTCTGGCGCCGGGTCCCGGGAGGCGCAGCGGCACGCGGACAGGGCCGTCCCGATCTCCGACAGCGAGGACTGCTCAGTCTGTAATCTTTAACTGGCCTGCTTGGGGATGTTCTGGTGTCCGGACAGATGCCCGGCTTCGTCTTCTGGTTCTCGGTGAGTTATCTGCTGGTGGCTTTTGCTTTCTCACGCAGCACGGACCCCTCCTCTCTACCGGCTTTCCCCGTCATTCCGCTTGCTTCTGACACCGACTGTCCCTGTCCTGTCTGCTGACCTCTACGAGGGCGGTGGGATTGACCGCAGAGCGTGTCTGTACCTCAAGTCACGTGCACTCATCCTGCTCCCTTCTGCCTCTCTCCCTTGGAGCTGCCTGGGGCAGGGCAAGGCGAGGTGGGGACAGCAGCAGCCGTGCTCGGGATTGCCTTCCACACGCTCAGAGAAAGGCGCGGGGCAGCTGTTCAAACGTGACCGGAGGAACGCCTCTGAGGCACCGCGGTGCCGCGGCTATGGGGGCGGATGCCGGAGAGAGAAATCTGTTCTGTCGGTGAACCTTGCGGTTCCGAATTAATTGCAGTCAGAGCAGGAAAGGGAATCTGAAAACAGCGCTCGGACCCCGGGCTGATACTCCTGGCAAGGAAAGCGCGACAGAGCCGCCGCGGTTGTGATTCGCGCCTGGCCTGCCGCAGCTCCTTCCCAGGTGAGCAGCCCGTGTTCGGGCTGGGAGTGCGCGCAAGTCCCGAGTGCCAGAAAGCTGCAGCCGCTCTCCGGACGAGCCCCGCTGGCCCTGGACGGCGGGCGTGCTCCCGCTGGCCTCGGGCGCCTCGCACGAGCCGGGCGGTTACAAAAGCAAAGGGCTCGTATGCGGACGGGCAGAAAAAGAGCGCGGCGCAGGAGGCTTGTGGCAAGCTGAGAAACGAGTGACAACTGGGAAGGGCTCAGCAGCAGTTACCCTGAGCTCCCCCACCTACACCCTCTCTGGAGACCAGCGCTGAGAATTCAGCATCAACCACAGCGGAAGTCTCTGCTCGCTGCTTTCATACCTTTCACTGCCAGCTGTAGCCGTTTGCACCTGCCGCTCCTTCCCTCGTCAGCCAAAGTTCCCACCTAAAAATACTAGCCCTGCTTCAAGCAGCTTCAGAGCCAATTTGGGGGTTTTTTGATCCCCCTGCGTGCCGCTAAGCTAAATGACCGTGACCAGCCTCGAGTCCTGCGTTGTGCCTAGCTAGAGAAGGGTAATTTGTGTTTCTTCTTTGTCAGGCAGCCTTCCCTGGACGACGCACCGGGTGCCCCCGCGCGCGGCTGTCCGGGGCAAAGAGGTGATGCCGCAGCGGCAGCGCTCGTCTCAAACTGCTGTGCTGCTGAGCCCACCGGTGCGGCTCCGAGGGGAGCCCCGGGCATGTTGACGGGGAAGAAGTCTACGGAGCGTTACCGAATATGTGGAGCAGGCAGCTGGCTCTGTTAGGCCCCGAGCGGCGGGCGGTAGGAGGGTGAGCGAGCCCTCGGAGAAAATGCGGGGTAAGCTTGCCCAGCTCTGGCCCTCTTGCCCGGGCCTCTACCGTTGGCTACTGCCAGAAAGAGCATTGAGCCAGACATACTTTGGTCTGACCCGAGTTGCTTTGGTCTCGCCGCGGTCCCGTTCCCCGCCGGCTCCGCACCCAGCGGTGCCGCCGCTGTGCTGTGATGCCACAGTACTTCCTCCCAGACGGGCAAGAGCTGGTCCTCTCGGGGGCCGAGCGTCCTCCTCCCTGCCCAAAACCTCAAACGCACGCGACTGTCGTCCGCCAACGTAACGGCGGGGCCGCAAGCCTTTGGTGAGAAGCGTGCGTATACCCAGAGAAGAATTATATTTCCGGTTTAGGGTACGGTTCTGGAGACCGGCGATTGCCGCCAAAGACAAAAGCCTTTAGAAATCCCTCCCGGTTTGTTTTCTCCCCGGCTCGAAAACATTTCCTGCCTAGTCCGTACCCGGACCCCGTGTTGGGAGTTACGGACGCGCACCGAAACCTGTGGTGTGCTGGCCAGGGCCAGATCCTTGAATCTCCGTGAAAAAAAAACCAAAACCAACCCAAAAACCTTTGCAATTTGGTACAGCGACCAGACCAGGCCGCTCGAGGCGCGTGGGTGACCGTGCTGAAAACCCCGAAGAGAACACGTGTTGGAACGAGTAACTTCACCGGGCAGAGGTTGGAGGGTTCCAGCTTTAAAGGGAAAAAAGGTAAAGATGGGAAATGGCCAGGTTTGCCGGCTGGGGTGTCGGAGTGCTGCCTGGAGCCGCGGCGGCGGCGACGAAGGGGCAGCCTGCGTGGCGTTCGACGGCTTTCTGTTTGGCTGCCGAACAGTTTCCAGCGTCTCCTTGCATTCGGAGCCGGAGGTGCGGAGGCTGAGTGCCGCTATCGGACACCATCTGATTGCTGATAAGATGGCAGGTAGGGCTCTTACTGTAAGCCACTCGCCACAGGCGAGGGAAGCGTGCGCTGAGCCGTGTCAGAGGCGTCCTCTCATGTGCATCTCCGCGCAGAGCAGCGAGCGTGGGTGGGAGCGGACAGAGATGAGTTGGAGACAAATAAAAGAGGACGAAAAGTCAGAGTCCGGGCTGAGACAGGGAGGGCGGGGACCAGAGCTGCAGGAGACGCGCCGCATGTGACAAGCCGAGGCTTTTGGGGGCTCTGCTGCAATTCCCTTTTCTGGGACTGGAAGCGCGCGGCTGCCCGATGCGGGACGGGAGAAGTCGACAGCGAGCGTGCAGGGGGGACCTGTGTATGGGTCTCCTGCGATACAATTGCAGCCAGATTTGGGGGCGGGCGATAAAGCCGTGCCTCTTCCTGCAACTGAGCAGTCGAGCGCACGGCTGGGAAGCCCGTTCCCGTGTGCTCTTTGTTCAGGGATCCCTTTTCCCCTCTAACCCGCATCCCAGAGTTATTGCGGTCTCCGCGTCTCGGCTGCTTTTCTCGGTTCCCTGCAACTGCCAGCGATCAAAACGTTTGGCTGCAGAAGAGGAGCGGCTCGTGCACTATTAGGGATTCTCCACGCGAGTCATTCCCTTCTAGCCCGTGCCAGGGCTGGGAGAAGCACGTTTCATTCCCGAAGCCTTAAAACTGAAATTGCCCACCCACATCGGTGCAGGTCACTGACGGAGCTTCCGCTCGTCACCTCCCCTTGTGCTGAAGCAGGGAAAACCACGGGTAAGAGCAAAGCCTGTGCAAACGCCACGTGACTCTAGCGCGGGTGCCTTTACGGCTCCTGAGTCCCGGTGGTCCCATTACAATGGAAACTGGCCTGCGGTGCCTCGGGGGGCCTGGCGGAGGTCTCGGCGGTCTTTCTGCAACTGCGTTTTTGTTTCTCTAGTGCGCAGCTGAGGAAGGTTAAGCGCGCAAAGCTGTCTTGCTGCGGAGAAGCAGCGTTATCGTTTTGGGCACGCTACTCTTGCACAAAGTTACTGAGATGAGCGGTCCCACGCAGTATCAAAGCCGAGGCGAGGCCCTCGTTGCGCTCACCGGGCAGCACGGAGATAAATGCCCTTTCGGTGCAAACGTTGTCGTCGTTTTTCCCTCCACGCTGCTCAATCGGTCAAGCGATCCTCTCCGGTGAGCGCGCGCAGGTAGGTTCGTGTCGCCGCTTTGACGGGACACCGTACGAGTAAAGCAACGCACGGCACCACCGAAGCAAGCGCGGCGTCGCTCGTGGGAGATCTGTGGCCTGTTCCGGGGAGGGAGCCAAACCCGTGAAGCTCTCATGGGGCAGAGGTGAGAAACGCATGTCACAAACTCCTGACCACGGGAAGTCTGAGAAAAGGTATAAAACCGTTCTTGCTGTGGCCCCGGGCTGGGTGCGCTCGGTCCCAAAGGTAGCCGAGGTTCCCCCCCAACTCACACGGAGTCCCCTTTGTAACTTGAAATAATTCACAGCAGAGGTAAAACCGCTAAGCTAAGGTTCTGGCAAGTATCGTACACAAAGAAAGAATCCCAGTGCTCCTCAGTCCCCCTGCAGCAAAAAGGGACGCGGTTTTGCCCCGAGCAGTCGCTTGCTTACAGCGCGTGATACAGTGCGGGCAGGCGGACGGCACGCTTCAACTTTGCTGTTTTTTGGGCGGAGAGCGTTCAGCCGGAGGAACGAACCAGCGTGTTGATGAAAAAGGTTCGAGTTTGGTTTTAACTTCTCAGCAAGCATTAGCGCTGCCACTGAACTTCAGCAGAGGTCGGGGGAGAAGCGTGTTCCGTGGAAAAGTTCTAAAGGAAACGACCGCCGTTCTCAAAGGATTTTTGTACTCGATGAATCGGGAAAAATAAGGAGGGCAGGGCTTGCCCCTGACATCTCTCTCTTCCGTGGTCTATAGGGCAAAGGAGGGCCAGAAAAACCGGGGAAAATTAAATCCAGCACTTCTCTCTGAAGGGAGACTAAGCAAAAACTGAGGTCTGCTGCTAAGAGCCACGTTTTAAAAAAATAAGTTCTGAGCTGCAGCACTTGAAAACCGGGCTAATGATAGCTCTGCTGTGGACTTCCCCTAGGATAGCACAACATACTCTGAACGGTGCAGCTGCTCGTTCGCTTGCAAACGCAGGGGAGAGAGCTACGGGGCAGAATGCACAGTGTCATCGCTCCCTGTTAGAAGAAGTACTTGCAATTTATCTTCCCCTCTTTAAAATCCCCCTCTTGCAAGTATCCTGCGTATTCCTCTTTCAGCAGAGTCTACGGCAGCCAGTTCACGGAGAAGGCGGGCACGGGCAGGACTGTGTCCAGTCCCGCCGAGGGCTTTCACACGTGGAGAGAGAGCGTCGGGGTTGCTTGGGTATTCCTGTTATGTAAAGCTACCAGATGAGATTTCCAGGGCTTTGCACGCTGCGTGCACAGTCATTTATACCACCGAAGGCTGGTGCGGGAGGCGCCTGACTCAGAGCGAGAGTTTTACACCCACATCGTGTCGATGGCTGCGCGGAGAGCAGGGCTGCAGGGCACGGGGACTGGGACAGGCTGGCGGCGTGGGACGGGGCTGCAGCAGCCCGCTCTCCCAGCGAGCCGTCCGGCCCTTTGGCAGCGACTGCGGCCTCGGTCCCCGCGCAAGGAGGGCGCTCGGGCTCGGCGCTTGCCGGAGCATCCACGCACGAGGTCCCGGCAGTGGGCAGCTGTGCCCAAGGGAACGCCTGGCACGCCTGGATCGCGACGGCTGCAGCGGCGTCACGCTGGCTCTGGGCAAGCGCAGCGCCGTTGCTTGCGGTCCCCTGGTCGGTCGGGTCTGGACTTAAGGGATGCGAGGGCTGATCGCACCGGCGCAAGACAGCGCTCAAGCTCTGCCTCCGCCGACGGGACGGTGAGAAGACGGACAGATAGCAACCGGGTCTGTCGGCCCGCCCCGGCTCTACCTGCTCTCCCCCGTTATCCTCTCAAACGAGCAAAGCCAGGTGCGACTCACCAAGTCATAGGTCTCCGATGAGTAGCTGACAGGCCCCATGGTTTCAGGGGCAGGATCCGTCTTTCCTCCAGCAGTTTCAGCAAAAGTTCCTCTTTTTTGGGGTGGAGTTACTTATTTAAGTGAGTAGGGAGGGACTCACAGTAGAGTATTTGCAAGGCAAATGAGCTCCAGGCACAGAGTGACCTAATTGATGTAAGGCTTAGCATCTAGCTTTATACTCTTTTTTTTTTTTTTGTAGCGCCCTAAGTTGTTATTTAAAGTAGGCTTTAAAGAATCCCCCGTTCCTGTGGTCTGCACCAGAGAAGATCCAGAACGTCTACAGGTCTTCCCTGAAAACCTCCAGGGCTCTCGCGCGCGGCTGTCCTCGTCCCAGGCGGTCCGGAAAGCTTCGTAATGCTCTGCGCCGAGGGACACCCTCACGAGAAATTTCCCCGGCTCCAGGCGCTTTCTCCGGAGCTGCGCGAGACCAAATTTGAAGACACCCGAGATGAAACGCATGGGCCCGGTCTTGCGTGACCGTCGTCCTCTGCCTCGGGGTCCTCCTGGCTGCTTTAACCCCAGCGACCCGGGGAAGTCTTCTGCTCCTTGTGCCGCTGCTTTGCCCCTCGCCTTGGCTCGGGGGGCGTGCAGCAGCTTGCGCAGGATGGGGCACGGCCTCGGTGGCTGCTCCTGCAGGTCTGGGGCAGGGCGCTAGCCGGCAGGGAGGGGCTGGCCCGCTGCACGACACGCAGCAAAGCCCCGCTGCGCCTTCCTGCTGTGCTTGTCTTGCCCATAATAAAGATGGGAAATCAAGAGTTCCTCTGCTCAGGGACACGGGCCTTTTGTCCCGGTAGTGTCGTGGCAGTAGATTCACGGTGCGAAAGCCCCCGCCTGGGTCAGCAGGATAGGGCGGCATCGCGGCTGGCGTTGTGGCAGAAAGCTTTTCCTCTGTGAGGAGTCGAGGCGGTTCGACGAGCGCAGCGCCCGTACTCTTCTTGTCTAGGCGCGACAGCCCCAAAGCCTCTGTACTGGCAAGAAGTCTGGTGGGGCTCAGACTGGTGGAGAAGGAGGTGGCGTTATTCTGGCGAGCGCTGCTCGTTTGATTTCGTCCGCTCCTTGGGCATCTTGGCACAAGGAGCGTGGTCATCCCGACTTGACGGGGACCTGCTGCCTCAAGGATGTGGCTGTCCTCCCCTGCCCTGAGGACCTCCGTGTGCACCTGCACGTGCCCACCCAGCACACTGGCCTCTGGGCACCCCTTGTCCCAAAAGCGAGAGGGCACGGGGAGCTTGCGTTGTGCCTCCCGTTCCCTGTCTCGTGGGGGGATTACAGGCCGAGCGAGCTCTGTCCCGCGTGGCTTGGCTGTCCCAAGGCCCTGCGCTGCTGGGGCTGCGGGGCGAGACGAGAAGCGGGGTATGGCTGTACCCAGGAGGCAGACAGGTTAGGAAGGATGTTTTCACTCAGCTAGAACTGGAGGGTGGGGCACTCAGCATCACGGACTTCCTTTAAGGGCTAGCAACAAGGGTGCTGCGCCCCACGGCAGGGCGCATTTAGGACCGGCTCTGTCTGCGGGACAGCTTGTGACCTTCAACAAATTTCTGGCCAGCCCGGCCCCGGCTACGCTGCGAGCCAAGCGGAAGTACCGTGCAAAGTAAGGTACTGCGAGTCCGTAGGTGACAGTGATGCTGGAGAATCGTTCTTGTTTTGTCGGGAACGTAAAATGTCGTTAATCTGTATGAGGTATCCTGATGAGAGGAAATCATCCAGCTTTAGGTAACGATGATAAAATGCACTGCTTTTGTACGAAGATGCTCTGTTCTGGGTAACTATGTGACTAACGAGCACATCTGCTGGCCAGTCTGACAGCGCACAGACTTTCTGAGCTCTGCTGGAGGAACACCAGATCGCTTCCGGCTCATGAATCTTCTCGCTTCTGATGTTTTCCGCTTGCCGCCTTTGCTGTTACTGTAACTAAAGCTTTGTGAAGCACGTGCTGCCTACAGACGTTAGTCGTGTTCACCGATCCATTCACTTCTGTTGCCACTCGTTCTTTTGAGGTGAGAGCCCGCTCCGTACATCTCATTGCGAAGCGCGACGCTTAGCGCTGCGAAGAGTTGAGATGAAACGCCGATCCCCGTGCAGCAGGGCGAGAGAACGAAGGTCGTGCCCAGCGTGCAGCTCTGCCTGCAGGAACGGGCGAGCGGAGGCTTCTCCAGCCCTAACCGCTGCGCCCTTCGGCCGACAAACGGCACGAGCAGCCGGCACAGCCGGGAACAGGCGAGGTGCAGCTTTTGCGCTCCCCTGGCACTTGGAAGGCACGACGCCTGTCTTTTCAGGTTCCCTTTTCCCTTGCCGTGCTTGGAACAGAAGCTTTGAAAGGAAAGGGGGACGCACTGGGCAGGGGAGAGGCTGACCGGGGAGCCCCGTGCCAGGAACGACCTCTCTGCTCCAGGGGCCGTCAGTTCAGGACGTGGGCGGCAGCCCCACCGGCCGTCTGGGAGCGAACGAAGGAAAGAAATTGAGGACGAGGCTGTGCTGACCTTCCTTCTCGGGCAGCAATACGTGAAACTATTACAGTGGGAGGGCCGCCGGGGCGGACAGAGATGACCGTGCAGCGGCTGGCAGAGGCGGGAACGGCCCAGGTGGTAAGGGCAGAGACGCGTGCCCCGCGCATCACGGCGCTGGCCCCGGGCGCGCGCCTCGCTGTCGAGCGCGGGGAGGAACAGCGCTCCGAAGACGGGTGTAGATGCGCGGAACTAGGAAAAAACGGCAGCGTGAGGGGCAGCAAACGGGCTTCCCTCTTTTGTGCTTATTTTGGAAAAACATTTGAACAAAAATTTGTCTGCAAACCAGTTTTGGAATTAGTAGCGTTTCTAGGCCAGGGTTTACGGTTACATTCCTGTTGGGCCTCAGTTTGTCAAACCCCTTGTCTGAATAACAGCTATCCGAAAAGCAAATAGCGATTTCCAACCTGTGGTGATCGGGGGTTACGCTCCCCGAGAAGAACCGGAGGGTTCGGCGCCCTCTGTGCAACGAGCCAGTAACTACACACGCGCGCGAGAGAGAGACGCTCGGGATTTATTTCGGAGCTGGGTGCTTGGTGGCTTCCCACAAACCAGGCCCACCGAGGCACGCTTTTGGCGCTCTACTTACACGCGAGATTACAGAGCCACTGCGACCCCGAGTACACGCCCCTTACGAGGACCGGTTAGCGATTACCGTGCGTCGTAATGAGGTTACACACCAACAATCGTCATTTGTGCACGCTCGGAGGGGGTCCCTGACCCGGGCAGGGGTCTCTCGGACCTACGGGCGTGTTTGTTAGCGTTACAATGACGACAGTTCGGTTTAGGAGACGCGGACCCGGGATCTTCTTGCCGAGTCGGCGACGTATACCGAACACCCTGCTTAAACCCGATTCTTTCCAGGAAGTCCTCGACTAGGCGACGTTTCTGTCCTCCTGTCTTGATGGAGGAAGTCCTAATTAGAGACGTACGTTCGCGGCGATCGGCTGGAACGTCTCAGGTAGGTCCGAGAAAAGATTACTTGCTCCTCCCGGTGCCTCCGGCATGCCGCGGGCCACCGTTTTCACGAGTACGTGACGCAGCCGCGTTAACTTTTGAGGCTTTTTCCGAGGGAGCGGGACCGTTTGCGGCACCCTTGCCGCGAGGTCCGAGGCGCGCGAGGCTCATGGGCGCTGGTGGTTTCTACCGGTGCCGCCGCGTGTCCCCCCCCCCCCGTTTTACAGATACGTGAACGGCGCCGCGGCGGCTGCCGGAGCAGCGCGGCCCCACCGCGAACGGCGCGAACGGCGCCTCTGGCCGCCTCGGCTCCTTCGGGCCCAACCCGAACGGGGCGGGGGGCGGGGCGGGGAGCGCCGTGCGGCTCCCGGTGCGGCGGCAGCCGCGGTCACGTGGCCGAGCGAGCGCCGCCGGGCGTGGCGCGCGTGCGTGCGTGCGCGTGCGTGCTTGCGTGCTTGCGTGCGGGGCGGGGCTGGCCTGTCCTGCCGGGAGGGGGAGGGCGCACGGGAGGAAGGAGGAAGCCGCCA
>VZSC01015434.1:6941-18198 GCA_013398225.1 Steatornis caripensis
TGTTAGAGCTCAAAGCAAAAAGACAAGTGCCCCAGGCCAGCACTCAGGTGCCCCACAGCCACACTTACTTCTTCAGTTTCTCATCCAGCTGCTGCTTATCATTTTCCAAATCCATTATGCTGTCATGGGCCAGCTTCAGGTCTCCTTCGAGTTTCCTCTTAGCTCTCTCAAGGTCCATGCGCAGTTTCTTCTCTTGCTCCAGGGACCCTTCCAGCTAAAAAGAACAGGACCATCAGATCTCTGCCAGCCAGGCCTAACTCCATACCTGTCTCATTCTTGCTGTATGTCTATGTGCTTACATCATCCACTTGCTGCTCCAGTTTGATTTTAGCTTTGGTCAGCGTATTGACTTTGTCCTCTTCTGCCTGCAGGTCATCCAGCGTCTGCTGATGGGCCTCTTGGAGGGCTTTCTTCTCTTTTGTCAGCTTCACAATGGTCTCGTCCAGGGCTGCCATCTCCTCTGTGAGGTTTTTCACCTTTGAGAACGGAGTAAGTGTAGATAAAAAATGTTGTTTAAAACTTTATACTGTACACAAAACAGAGGTCTTTTCTGTGAGAGCGACTTATACCTTGTTTTCGGTGGCATGCTTTTCCTTCTCAACCTTGGCCAGTGTTAACTCAAGGTCATCAATATCTTTCTTCAGCTCCGAACATTCATCCTCCAGTTTTCTCTTCTTGGCTGTCAGCTCAGCATTAATTTCCTCCTCATCCTCAGCCCTTTCAGTCACCTCTTTAACTTTAGCTTCCAGCTGGATTTTGGTTTTGATGAGCTGGTCACATCTTTCCTCAGCATCAGCCAAAGCATCAGCTTCCTGGTTGGAAAATGTAATTTTTAGGGAATATGATTTTTGAGGGAATATCAGGGTGCTTGCCTTCATAGTTTAGAGTCCTGGATAGCAATTTTGTAGTTAAAGATTTAGTTTATGTTCCAACAGAATGAAATGTAACATAGAATCCATTTTATATTGTCAGTTTTGAAACAGACAGTTTTGAAAGTTAAAACCAAATAAAATTCTTTTCAGTTTACATGAAGGCTCAACTATTTACCTATTTCTGCAAGGTGTAGAATCAAATATTGTCCCATAATATTAATATTAGAACAAAGTACATAAATTTGGGTTTAATCGTAGGAATATCTCCCACAGTTATGAAGGGCCGAGTGATAACCATATGCTAAGGTACATATAAACACCGAAGTAACAGTTATGTTCACATGATTCCTGTATTTCTCTTTTCTCACCCTACTCTATTTTTGGAACAACTGTTTCTGATTTAGATTTTCATCACCACAGCCAAAAATACTCAGCATCTAGCACTTTTGGCTTTTCTCTGTGAGACCCTCATCAGCTAAGAAGAGACGGAGTTGCTGGGAAAGTTGTCTCTAGGGGTTTCTTTGCAACAGATGTCCTGTGATATTTTGTCTCAACTTACAGTCTAGCAGAAATAATATGAAAGAAAAATGGTAATTTTACCAATGATGGATTTTTTAATCTTGTTACAGTTCAAGATTCTTTAAAAAGGAGGGCATGTAAATTTTCCTATATGACAAATATGCTGCAGAGTATTACTTTGAGGATAAAGTCTTTTCTATTCTGTGAATGATTTATTTAGAAACCACAGCATTACGACATCACAGAGGTACCACATAATTTTATGTAATGATTCTGAGTGATTTAGGTAGGTGAGAGAGAATGTTTCCTCTCAGTTAGTTCATTATTACAAAATAGTAATGTTTGTAACAGCTAAACCACCACCTAAACCAGAAAGAAAGAAACAAGTTATCTATCTTGTTTAATTGGAGAATAAAGAGAGGAGATAAATGTCCTCTTAAATTATTCTAAGAATTCCTAACCATGTGTGTATAAGGAAGGACAGGCAAACTCAGTTTTGGAGAGGTAGGAAAAAATTACTGGAAGAACAAACATTATACTAATAAAAGTAAAGTTTCTTGATTGCTCTGATGCAGTTTAACTGAATGTAAACGATAGGGACTTCAACATACACCACGGAAAAGTCTCACCTGTGTAATATCTTGACTACAGCCTCTTGACATCCCTATTGAAGCTAGTTACATTTTTAAGAGCACCACTTAACGAAATACAACTGAATTCAATTAAATTGTACGTTCTATGTGTCTTTTGAAAATGTAGTTGTAAATTTCAGCGAGACAGTCAGAGTTCAGTTAGGATGAGGCGCACTGGTAGTACTCACAGCCTGCACTTGGAGCTGCAGATCATTTTTCTCCTGCACCAGTTTCACCATTTTCTCCTCCAGCTCCTTCCTCTTTGCCTCAGACTTTGCAAGCTCTTCCTTGGTTTTCTCAAACTCTTGCTTCATGTTGGCCATCTCCTTTTCAGATTCTGCACTCTTCAGCAAGGGCTTGATCTTGAAGAACAGCTTCATCCAGGGCCAGTGCTTGACATTCATGAATGCACGAACATTGTACTGGATACAGAAAATGGACTCTCTGAAAGGTAAGTCAAATTAATATTAAATACTTAGACCATGATGACAGAGTAAGCTAAATACAGTGAACCTTATCTAAAGAAATTTCTACCTCCTCTCCACCATCCTCTGGTACTCCACTCTCATCAGGAAGCCCCTGCACCTGGCCTGTGTGCGGGTGATGAGCTGTGCCAGCTTCTCATCCCTCATCTCTTCCAAGAGGCCTATCAGTCCAGCTTTGAAGAATACCTTAGGTAAAAACATGGAAATAGGTGCAGTGTATGTTCTTGTTGTTCATTGTAGCCCGGTACTCTGTCCCCCATGGCAAATAATACGGGAATTTAAGAGAAAGAGCAAAAGCACAAAGAATTTATATAGTGACAGACCCTCTTTTATAACTCCAAGGTAACTACCTGCAGTTGAGGAGCTATAATAGCCAGACATTTTACTTTTGTTTTTATTAACTTTGATTCTTTTATTCTGTAACTTTGTCTTAATTTAGGAACTCTTAATTAACCCTTACCTAAATCATCCTATGGCAATGCATTTCAGTTTTATTCAAGTGTTGATTCAATAAGTAAGTACTTCATTGATTTACTTTAAATACACTATCTAATCACGTCACATACTATCTGGAGAATCTGAGTATCGTTCTCAAGCCATGCAAACCAAAAACACATAGTACTTGAAGCAAACAGTTCTTGTACCTTGGTGTGACCAAATTTGTATTGAGTGTGGTCTATATCAATTGATCCAAGAAGCTTCTCACAAGCCTTCTTGCTGTCAATGAACTGTCCCTCTGGGATAGCGCTTGCATTTAATACTTTGTATCTGGGGGTGAAAACAGAAGGGCTTGCATTGGACTTGAGGATCTTAAAGAGTCTTTCCCAACCTAAATGATTCTATGTTTCTATGAATATAAAGAGGACTGTTGTTGAGACCGATGGGCTGGTACACTGCAAGAAAGAGTCTAAGAACTGTTGAGAACATATCAGCACTGCTAAAGATGAACTTTAGAGAAGACTTTAGTCACCAGAGGTGAAACTTAAATTTCCCAAGCTACTCATGATGGACAAAATAATTCAGTAAAGGGAAGAAGTCTGACCTCTGTTTAAAGTCTGCATACAGTACTCTGTTGGGAAATCCTTTCCTGCAAATTCTGATGCCTTCCAGCACGCCGTTACACCGCAGCTGGTGAAGCACCAGTTCATGCTCCATGGCACCTAGCAATTCAGAACACAAATATATGCTATATTCTGTAATACAGAAAGGAAGAGCTGCACTATACTGAAAATCTTCTATATGTGAGTCTCTTACCAGGAGTTTTTGTTTCATTTGGGATGATGCAGCGTACAAAATGTGGGTGGGTGCTTCGCAGATTGGTCATCAGCTTGTTTAAATTCTCCTGGGAGAGTCATTTTAAAAAGTTTATATTAGCAAATGTAATTTCCACTACAGGCATCAAGCCCTTTGAAATGAGATAATGAGATATTAGACAAAAATTAGCTTGCAGAATCCTGAACTGAAGCCCCCTGCATCAGTTTTTCTGTCTTTCCACAGATCTTTACTGGTATTAATTTAACGTCTAAAGTTCTTCTGATTAATCTGTAGGAAATATCATACTCTTAAACATACAATTTGGATACATCTCACTGACTTCAAGTGGAATGCCTTCATTAGAAATTATATCCTTCTTTCATTGGATGTACGCAAAGAGATAAACTGATACCTCTATGAGGCAGTTTCAAGCACACTACAGTAGGGGTTTAAGATGGGTCATATGGAGCACACTACAGAGAACCTTCCCGTTTTCCCCACCAAAAGCAACAGGAACAAAAATGGCAAGCTGCGTTTTATATGTCTAGATTACATGTTTATCTTGTAAGGTAAGATGAGAAAAAAGTGAGATGAATCTTAGCCTTGTTTTGTAATTAATATCTGTATACTTACACTAATTGTTGCCTATAATTAGGAGGGAAGCAGGTGCCTGTAGAGGACATCTCAGAGTATGTAAACTAAGCAATCAAAACATTAAGATATTTAAACACTAACTTGTCTAAACCAGAGGGATAGTGGAAGAAAGTTTGAAAACAACAGAAATGCAACCCAAATGCAGCAAATGATATTTCTCCTATAACATTGCCTCTTATGACCTTTAAACATATATTTATTGTATTATTTATGAATTATACATGCTGGCAGTAATTTCCCACATGCAATGTCAAGGCACTACAGCTATGATTATTTTCTTCAGACATACACACACATGCCCATGTCCTGTTTCACAGCACTGGCTAGAGGCTGTCAGGTGATCAAGAACCATATGACAGCAGATCTGTAGAAGAAATTAAGCTATATCAAGAAGGGAGTCCTAATGAAGGATGAGTACGGTAATAGATATATTCAGGAGAGACTAGATATTTCACCTGGCAGATACGTATGGAGCAGCCAGGCAACAAGACTTGGTTATGACAAAGAACTCTCAAGTATGTGACATCTTAAAAATCCATAACCCAAGGAGGGGGTGGTATTTAAGAGATTGATCCCTGAAATATGCAGAAAAAATAGAGATATAAATGGAGCAAACAGGTCATCCTCCAGACCAGTGGGCAGAATTATGATAAAGAAGGGCAATAAAAGGCTCCGAAGCCAGAGGTGGGCAACTGAAGGAAATCTGGTATATGTTAGGTATATTTTAGAAGCTTTCTGTATGACATTCTTCCATCTGGAAACATCATCCTGGGATAAGTGGACAAAAAGAAAAGTTGTGCATTCAGTGGAATAGAGCATAAATAGATTACGATGGATTTATTTCTAGCAAAACATGGCCCAAGAGCTTCAGGGCCCTTTAACGCAACTAAGCCAAAAAAAGTCTAGCCATTTTAAGTGGTGGGTTTGCTCCTCATCTGGGAAAGAAATAGAGAATTCTCTACTGTACCCGGAAAAGAGCTGAGACAGTCTGGAAGGAAGAACCCTTTTTCTTGCCACCTTTCTTGCCAGCACTAGCCTCTGCAAAATTGAAAATAAATCAGACAGATTTTAGAGTTTTGCTTTTGCCTTTTATGATTCCTTTTAGTAAGCTGTACATCAGTGAAAATATGGGATTCATAGAGCCAACCTGCTTCTGCTCCACCATAATTGGCAAAGAGTAAGGCCAGTGTCTTCAGTGATGATTTCTGGTACAACCCAATGACAGTTTCATTCAGGGGGTCTTTGTTCTTCTCAAGCCAGCCGGTGATGTTGTAGTCTACTGTGCCAGCATAGTGTATCAGGGAGAAGTGGGCCTCAACCTTGCCTTTGGTAGGCTTGGGCTTCTGGAAGTTGCTGGACTTGCCCAGATGTTGGTCATAGAGCTTGTTCTTGAAAGAGGTGTCAGTTGCCTTGGGGAACATGCACTCCTCTTCCAGGATGGAGAAGATGCCCATGGGCTGGAAGAAATGCACAAGGGAGACAGATTGTAATTTAGTTTTCAGGGCAATAATGACCTTCACCTAGGCAGAGTAGTGAAACAGAGACTGATATACATGTAAGAAAAGATTATTATTCAATTACATTTTCTGCTAGAATGTGAGATTAAACATTTTGATACTTACATTTTTAAAACTAAATGAATCATAAAGATTAATGGGAATTCATTTAGTTTGTGTTGAGAACATGCTTTATAAAATCAGAGTGCTACCTTCTTATCCAGAGAGACTCAAAGCACACACAGATGTCTTAAACAAATTGAACATGAGCCAACAACACGCCTTTGTGGCAAAGGCAGCCAACTTATCCGGGGCTGAATTAAGAGTGTTGCCAGCAGCTCAAGGGAGATGATCTTACCCCTCTACTCAGCTCTGCTGAGAAACATCTGGAGTGCTGTGCCCAATTCTCAGCTCCCCAGTACAAGACAAACATGGACATAGTAGATTGAGCACAGTGGCAGGCCACAAAGATATCTAAATAACTGGAATATCTGACATACAAGGAGAAGCTGAGGGAGATGGGACTGTTCACCTTGAAAAAGAGAAGGCTCTGGGGGAGCTTATCAATGTGTATAAATGCCTAATGGGAGGAGATAAGACAGAGCTAGAGGATTCTCAGTGGTGTTCAGTGACAGAACAAGATGGAACGGGCATGCATTGAAATACATGAAATTCCATTTAAACAGAAGAAAAAAGCTTCTTTACTGTGAGCATGGTAAAAAGTTGGAACAGGTTGCCCAGGTTCCCCAGCTGTGGAGTCTTCACCCTTGGAGATGCTCAAAATCCACTGGACATGGTCCTGAGCAACTTGCTCTACCTGACCCCGCCTTGGCCGAGGGGGTTGAACTAAGTGATCTCCAGAGCTGCCTTCAAATCTCAGCCGTTCTATGATTCTAACTACTTAACATCCTGCCAGCCACTGAACTTTTCATTTCATGTGCAGTGTGACTCCTTCTCATCGTCAGTCAAAAGACATACGTGTAAGTATGACTGTGTGCTGACAGTTACGTATGTTCATCTTCTATGTTGATTTTGCAAAGATATAGCTATTCTGCTGTACAAGCACAAGTTTGTTACAGCTGAAAGGTGAGTAGGACACGTTGACCTGGAAATTGACTACAGCTGTTTTGGGAGAACACTCTTATTGGGAGTTTAACAATTTTTGGCACTTGAAAAGAGATCAGTAGAGACTTGCCACTACAAAGCTGTGTGAAATCTCCTTCATGTCTCACTTGACAGAAAGAATAAACTACAAGGCAAAGTATTTTGAATAACAAAAGCTGAATATTTGGACATGAACATAGAAGATCCCTTTGAAAAACTAGACCAAGAATTATAGAATTTCTGCGGATCTAGTGCACCTCAACAGGAAGGATACCTTCTCAATGAGCTCAATGCAGGCAGCCAGGTCCATCCCAAAGTCAATGAACGTCCATTCAATTCCTTCCTTCTTGTACTCCTCCTGCTCCAGCACAAACATGTGGTGGTTGAAGAACTGCTGCAGTTTCTCATTGGTGAAATTGATGCACAGCTGCTCAAAGCTGTTAAACTGGAAATAAGACAGACACTCGTTTGCAACATGCAGTGATAATTGCAAAACCTCATCCTTTAAAAATAAGGAATGCAGTTATCTTGGCTTCATTGTCATATCTCTGCATTTCTTCAGTATGCTTCATGTCCGTGTAAAGACACAGAGAAATAATGCATGGGGGTTTTTTCCACTGATAAAAACATGAAGATAAAATATATTTCCTGTATAATCTGAGACCAAATTACAGGAGAAAACCCCCAAGTTTAGGCCTATCATGATACACATTTTTGATACTGTCTTGTCCTTGATCATTTAAACCAAGGATTTTTTCTGATTGAACCATTCTGTACTTTTGAGTTTGTACATCTTGAAATAAGACAAGTCCTTTGAAAGGTCGTTTTTTACTTCATGGCAAAAAAAAGCAAATATTTGCAAATAATTATGTGATGACATTACGTCTTCTTTAAAAATATGTCTCAGAAAGATCATAACATCCAGTTGTCACTTCCAAACAGGTCTTAACAAATCTTTGTTACTTACATCAAAGATCTCGAAACCAGCAATGTCCAGGACACCAATGAAGTACTGTCTGGGCTGCTTTGTATCCAGCTGTTGGTTGATGCGAACAACCATCCACAAGAACATCCTCTCATAGACAGCCTTTGCTAGAGCACCTACAGCGTTGTGCACCTGTAAGAAAAATAAATGCCTGGAGTTACCATACAGAGCAGAGGAGAATCAAAAGGATCTTCATTCAAAACATGGTTCCAGGTTACCACATGTTTCTTACCTGCTGTGCAGTTTGACCCTTGGTCACATATTCATTCCCAACCTTGACTCGAGGGTAGCACAGTGCCTTAAGCATGTCAGCTGAATTCAGACCCATAAGGTAGGCAGCCTTGTCAGCCACTAAAAAGACAGAGGAAAGAGGAAAAATTCAGTATCATATAGACTTTGAATCCTGGAGTATTCTGTAAAGGCTGCAGAGTTCACATTTCTGATCCTTGAAATTTTTTTATAGGCTCGCATAGAGGGAATCTTGGGAACATCAAAGTCATCATCACGCATATTGAGATTTTCTAAAAGAATTTAAGTTTCAAAGTCTTCACTGAAGCATGTAGAAAGCAATGATGTTTTCAAAAATCTCCTGGCACAAAATGGAAAGCTGCAGCTTGCCAGTCTGAATACTTGTAGTACATGCGTAGCTCAGGAGCTGAGGCGACAACAGTCAGGTACAGATCTACATTCAGGTGATCAAAACATCCAATATTTAGGGTGGAATACAGAGAGGATATCTCTGTTCTCTTTCAGATCCAGAGTCTAGAAACCTTTCTGAGTTTGGTTGCTGGCATTCGATGAAACTCACTGGGTTTCATCCTTTTACCTATGATACTTCCCACTTTCTGCCTAGTCCTTTATCAGGATGAACGCTTTCTCAGAGACTTGGAGACGTGGCTTGTAGGTTCTGTGACGATAAAGGAAAGGAATCAAATACACCTCTCACACCAGAGTTGCCTGTACATCTGGAAGGTAAGGATGAATGGGAACATGGTTCCCCATCCACTTAGAGCTGAACCACCTGGCGGTTTCACAATTGCAAACCATATTCCAAAAAAGATATGACTAATAATGTTACAAGAAGGACATCCATCACTCCTGACTTCCTGGAAGTGTATAAAGGACAGTTTAAACTATTAATTGTTCATAGCATAAGATACAAAAAACATGAGATCGGGGAACTGCATGTACTAAGAAGAGGACAAGGGACAGTTTTTTCTGTCTTACTGCTTTCCTTGGGATCCTAAAGTCCAACAAAGAACAACTTTTGCTATCTTCCACATCCATAGTGGCTTACAGAAGAGTTAATTAATGATTTTGGTGATACCTTCTGTGCCCTCTGGCTCTGCCTGCTCCTCTCTTGGTTTCTGCTTGAACTTCAAGTTCCCGTAGTGCATGACAGCCCCTGTCAGCTTGTAGATGGCAGTCTTTTCATCAGCTGTGAAGCCCAGGATGTCAATGGCACTCTGGTAATAGAATCAGCAAAATGAAATATTTGCATGTTGTGTGATGTATGACCTGTGCTTATTGACCTGTTTTTTAAGTTACTTACATCTGTAGCCATCAGCTCCTCCTTGTCATCAATGCTGGGAACAGTGATCTCACCTTGACTCACAAAAGGGTAGTCATATGGGTTGGTGGTGATGAGGAGCATTTCTGAAAACCAATATGTTCATGGGTTAAATGTCATTGTTTTTGTAATGTAATGTAGTTAAATGTTGCTCAGTGTTCTTCATCCAAAAAGCTCAGTGATGATTCCTACCAATTAGTTCTGGCTTCTTGTTGGAAGTGATCTGATAAAATATGTGGTAGCTTCTTTCTGCCTTGAGCTGGAAAGTTACTCTGGACTTCTCCAGCAGATCTGGCAAGGAAGGTAGAAAAAGTCAGGCACAGGAATGCACATGGAGGTGAGAATTTGGGAAGGAATGTGATCAGGCCAGGAGACTCTCTTACAGGTTTCAATGTCAGCAGAAGCCAGTTTGCCTGTGGCTCCAAAATGGATTCTGATGAATTTACCCTGTTAAGGAGAAGCAGCAGCATTTCAGCCTGGATGGGCTATTCTGACATCTCCTTTATGCTGAATACTGCCAGGGCACCACTTGTCTTGTAATGAGAGGGAGAGATTTTGTCCAAAGTAACGACTTACAAAGCGTGAGGAGTTGTCATTCCTCACAGTCTTGGCATTTCCAAAGGCCTCCAGCAGTGGGTTGGCACTGATGATTTGATCCTCAAGTGTTCCCTGCAGGATGAGAGTTATTGTTGGTTATCCTTTCCAAAAATCATGTCAGGAACAGAGGAAAGTATTGATTCAAGACAGTATCAATTAATTTGCCTGCATTTTGCCAGACTGCTCTTCCTTCTTCTTCTCACCGCTTGCTGCAATTGTTGCAAAGTACTGGATGACACGCTTTGTGTTCACAGTCTTCCCTGCACCGGATTCTCCGCTGTGAAACCAAAGAGAGAAGCAGGGAGCATGTGGTCAGGCAGGAGGTCCCCTGGCACCCAGCAGCCCCACAGGGATCCAAGCAGGGATGTACATACGTGATCAGGATCGACTGGTTCTCACGATCTGTGAAAGAGGCAGAATTAAAGATAGCATTAACAGTTGACCTGGGTAACACTCAGCTGAATGAGAATTAAAATTGTAAATGTAAGTTAGGGCTTTTTCAGAAAGTCGAAGAATACCCAGTTCCCTTCCACGTCCTAACAGGTGTAAGTATAAGCCCAAGTATAAACCCCATAAAGCAGTCAGAGGCATGCAGTCCTGAGACAAAGCTCTGCATCTGCTTGCCCTTCAAACAGTTCTCATTAAGAAATCTAATCAAACTCCCTATCTGTGTTCAAAATAGTGGATTACATGGAATAATAACTTTTTCTTTCCTATCATTGAAAAAATGTAGGAAACTGACTCAAGTACTATTTCTGTAGTGGGAGAGTGTAGAATTTCGTACAATAAATTGCAGACAACACACAGTACTGAGGCTATGGATGCTTCTGGGTCAGTTTCACTTGAAATTAATGCCTGCATAACTCTCGATCAAGTTCTCAGTCAAATATCTCTGTGATGTTTTCAGCTGGCTTGTCACATGCTCCAGTGAGATCAATGAGGATTTTTGGTTTAGATTACTGTGAGGGAGGTCATGCACTCACCAGTCAGCATGAACTGATAGGCATTGTCAGAGATGGAGAAGATGTGTGGAGGGGCCTCCTGGCGCTTCTTGCCTCGGTAGGCCAACACCACCTCCGGGTTGTACAC
>VZSC01015434.1:19631-59108 GCA_013398225.1 Steatornis caripensis
CTGCCTCCCCAAAAACAGCCATTTCAGAGTCTGCAGAGGCCATGTCTGCACTTCAGTGAACGTACGTCAGCTGAGGAATCTAATGGAGAGGAACAATACAGCACTGATTATTTACGTCTATTCTGTAGGACTGAGAAAAAAATTCATATCCTGTGCCTTGGTTTCTCTTCCTACTTTGAGTATTTGGAATATGTAACATGAGCTAGCTAGAGACTTAATTATTAGGTCAACATAGAAAATAAGAGGTTTTAATTGATGTAGTCTAGGTCTTTAAAGATTTAGAGGAGCAACTTCTAGTGACCTTTCAGGTTTGGTGCTTTAAGGACACTGTGTCTGTAAGATAACACACTGTGTGTGTAAGATAAGAGTGAATTTGCTGAGCAAGTTTCACTAGGACATCTCTATTAGGAATGGGAATACAGTTAGGACATTTTTTTGAAAGGATGAACAGTGAAGTAACATTTCTGAAGAACTGTAGCTCAGGCAACGTACAGTCTTGGAAAACACTGAACCTGTGGGACATTTATCTATTAAATATAATGGTAACAGAAACACAGTAGGAAATTGATGAATTTTGCTAATGAAGTTGGCAACTGAAAGAAAAGGTAGACTTTGTGATCTTTTCAAATTCTGCCATAATTTAATTTCTTGTATGCATCTGTCATTCTTCAGTACAATATCTAAATAATTTCAGCCTCAAAGTTCTGACTTGGGTGAAATAAAATTCAGGCATTTAAAATGGAATTGCCAGGTCTATATTAAGATCCCAAATAAATACTTACTGAAAAAAAAATCTAGGAACAAGCAAGTTTTCAAAATTTAAAAAAAAAATAAGAGTTTTTCTTCAGATGCTTTATTAAACATGCAGGTAGCTAAATTTAGCCAACTGCCCTTGAAAATTCTCTAGCTACATTAGTAAAATTTATTGCCTCTTTATTCATTAGGTAATAATTTTTTTTTGTCTGGAGTAAGAAAATGGGTATTTAACAGAGCTCTGACATTTTACAAAGGTGGTTAGAAGGTCTGTATGCTCAGATGATTTGTTAATTCATACATTNCACAATAGATAACACAGGATGTTAAAAGACCAATTAGCATTATTAAAAGCTTTTGATAGTTGTGATTGTAAAATCCTGAAAGCAGAAGAACAGATGTATAAGAGTTCACGAGGGTTACAGGCACAGCAGGATGGCCAGCCAAACACCNACTGTGTGTGTAAGATAAGAGTGAATTTGCTGAGCAAGTTTCGCTAGGACATCTCTATTAGGAATGGGAATACAGTTAGGACATTTTTTTGAAAGGATGAACAGTGAAGTAACATTTCTGAAGAACTGTAGCTCAGGCAACGTACAGTCTTGGAAAACACTGAACCTGTGGGACATTTATCTATTAAATATAATGGTAACAGAAACACAGTAGGAAATTGATGAATTTTGCTAATGAAGTTGGCAACTGAAAGAAAAGGTAGACTTTGTGATCTTTTCAAATTCTGCCATAATTTAATTTCTTGTATGCATCTGTCATTCTTCAGTACAATATCTAAATAATTTCAGCCTCAAAGTTCTGACTTGGGTGAAATAAAATTCAGGCATTTAAAATGGAATTGCCAGGTCTATATTAAGATCCCAAATAAATACTTACTGAAAAAAAAATCTAGGAACAAGCAAGTTTTCAAAATTTAAAAAAAAAATAAGAGTTTTTCTTCAGATGCTTTATTAAACATGCAGGTAGCTAAATTTAGCCAACTGCCCTTGAAAATTCTCTAGCTACATTAGTAAAATTTATTGCCTCTTTATTCATTAGGTAATAATTTTTTTTTGTCTGGAGTAAGAAAATGGGTATTTAACAGAGCTCTGACATTTTACAAAGGTGGTTAGAAGGTCTGTATGCTCAGATGATTTGTTAATTCATACATTCTCATGTAGAATGCAGAATTTTGCATTTTTTCATGCTGTGCTCATCTTGGTCTGGTTCTACTGCTGCCACAGCAAAGGTGGGAAGTCATCACGCCTTGATTCCTGTTAGTCAGTTAAGCAGAAGTGAAGAATTTCCCCATGGGGATTTTCTGGTCTGCCACCAGTGGCCGGACACTTCAAATGCAGCCACTTGAAAATCTCGGGCACCCCACCACCTTCTGCTTTAATCACACTAGGTTTGAATATAGGGTGTAACCATTACCCTTGCAGAAATCCCACCCAAAAGGACCTTTCTCTGCCCTCTAAGAATTAATAAATCAGGTTCTTACCTCTCGTGGCACCAGATGGGTGGCTTGCAGGCTGGCAGCTGGTCAGCACTGTAAAACAGAAATGGCAACTCCCTACTTGATGCTGCACAGAAATCCAGAGTGAAAATGTGCAGGTGCCTTGAGAGCAGATTTAAAACATAAGCTGAGAAACTGAGTGCCCTCCTGGAAATCAGCACTGGAGGCAGCGTGGATGTTGTGGCATATAAGGGCACCATCCTCTTCCTGCAAGCCTGCAGACCCCATACACTTACCTTCAAGCTTTCTGTGGAGACAGGGCAGACTTGTTGCAGGGATGTTTTATACGATCTGCTCTGCAGATGCTACAGATGCCTACTCTTTCTTCGGTCAAAAAATTTTTGGCAAACCTTCTTTGGTAAAGCATTGTCTGGCAAACTGAACTAAGGGCATAATTGTCATTTGACATGACTAGATATAATTAGAAAATTTTGATGTCTTACTGACTATATGAATACATCTCCTATAAACAACCTGACAAGGGTGTTAAGGAGGGAATCTGGACTAGTCAAGGAACTTAGAGAACTTGGATACAGGACTTATGGATTCTATTGCTGGCTTTCCCACCGACTCACTGTATGACCCAGGGTGGATTGCTTGGTATGTCTGTGCTGCAGATATCCCAGCTGCACAATAGATAACACAGGATGTTAAAAGACCAATTAGCATTATTAAAAGCTTTTGATAGTTGTGATTGTAAAATCCTGAAAGCAGAAGAACAGATGTATAAGAGTTCACGAGGGTTACAGGCACAGCAGGATGGCCAGCCAAACACCGCAGCAGTGAGAGGCTGGGTTCTTCCTGGGCTTTTAGGATGGTGCCTTTGACAGGGATGTGAGGCAGCTTCAGGGATATCAGGAAGGACGTGCACATGCACACATACAGAGGTATGTGCATGTGCACCTGTCTGTACACACTTTGGGTTGCAAATAAGTGTGAGAGTTTCCAAGAAATGTTGTCACGACCCTGTGCACCACCTTGTTCTATGGGAGGGGTTATACCTGCTGAGATTTCTGATCTGCAGGTCAGTGCCAGTGAGCAAAAGATGCTCCCTTCTTTTGCTGGCAATTTCTTAGCTTATGCAAGTGTTCCCATGCCTATAACCCTAGAAAAGATAACTCTGATCTAGGAATGGCACCCACAGGTGTTCTCCTACCTACATCTGATTGATAGAAAAATCCTGTGGTCAGCCATATATATACAAATAATTGGACATATGCACAAACACACCACCTCAGCATGCAGTCGACGATGCTCTGCACCTGATACATCCTCAGTCCAGCACTTCCATTTCACCACAAATTATCTTGCACACTCACACATTTGCACAGTTCAAAAAAATGTAGTGATACTTTTACCAGAGCATTGGGGGTGGCAGACGTGCCTGTACAATGCTGACTGAGTTGGGGGAATGGGGATTTGCTGGTAGCCCTAAACAGAGACTGATCTGGTTTTGGGAAGAGCACTGTCATGTGAGCTGCTTTAAATTCTGACAGATTTAAAGACATTCTTCCCCTGGTCATTGGCATTTTGGTTATTAAAAGAGCTCAGTGGACAACACATGGGCAAAGCTAGAAAAATGGTGCATGGATCCGATGTAATATCCAGCATCAGGCAATGTTCTGTGCTTGTGAAGCCCATTCCAAGGCAGGCTGCAGCACTGCAGTGCCCACTTTGTTGGAGCCCAAACCCAGAGCTCACCACTCAGCTCCATGCTCAGGGGATGGGGAGGCTGATGGAAACACCCTGCACCCTGCCCAGGAGGAGCCCAGAGCCAGCCAGCAGGAAATGGTGAGTGCAGGGGTGCATGTGAAGTCCTGTCTCTCTGGGGAGCAGGCACAAAGGGGTCCTGGCAGGGAGACCTCCCTCCAGCGGGACGGAGAGTGCAACTGGTCTCCCCAGCACGGGGCCACAGGCATTGTTCTGAGGGGCTCTTGCAGCTGAGTTTCCAGAGTGCTGGGTGTCACATGGTGTCCAGCAGCCCAGTGGTCCTGACCAAGGAGGGGACAGAGAAGTCTTGGCAGATCAGAGCCCAGGGTGAAGAAGACCACACAAGAAGAGCAGGGGATGGCTGAGGTCTCTCCCAGGCTGTGAAAGCTGGGGATTTTTCTCCGCTCAGGTTGAGGAAAGAGCTCTGGGCTCCCATTCCCAGGGAAGTTGTAACATCTACAACTGTAAAGACAGCATCCTCTGGCAGCAACAGGTTAAGTATTAAATAGCTGCTGTTGCTTTTCTGTGGGGCTCTGCTCTCAGCGGTACATAGGAAGCCTGTCTTTTGCAGTGCTGTTAGGCTGGGACAAAGTACCCTCAGGATATGCTAGGGGCCATACGGAGAGTCTAGCTGAGTGTGCCTGGCTAGATCACCTCACTTTGGGGACTGAAAATCTTTGACTTCCCAGTGGTCACTGACAAAGACAGTCTTGTCAGTAGAGCTCTTATGGGGCTTTGCTGTTGTGTTGTCGAGGACATGGACCCAGCTGTGTAACCAGCAGAAGTGAGGCACACGGCCAGGCAACTCTGGGCATGCAGTCAGGCAGAGAAGGTCTAGTTTGAAAGGGAAGCAGCCAAGAAGTTCAGGTGCCTTCAGGTGTGGACAGTCACTCAGCAGTGCTTTGGGGATTGAACTTAGTGTCAGTAGGTCCCAATAAGCCAGGGTTTAAAACCTGAAGTCTTTTTTTGAAAGTGGTCCAAAGCTCAGAAGACAGCTGTGAAGCAGGGCATAGCAATGATGGAGAGGCTTTTGTCCAGATGACTTTTGAATATCTCCAACGATGGAGAGATCACAAAGGCTCCTGGAAACCTGTGCCAGTGCTCGGTCACCCTCACAGTGACAAAATGTTTCCTGATTTTCAGAGGGAACCTCCTGTGTGTCAGCTTGTGCCCATTGCCTCTTGGCTTGTCTCTGGGCTCCACTGAAAAGAGCCTGGCTCCATCGTCTTTGAAACCTTCCCTCAGATTTTTATATACATCGATGTGATCCTCCTGAGCCTTCTCTTCTCCAGGCTGAACAGTCCTGGCTCTCTTAGCCTTTCCTCATGGGAGGGTGCTCAGTCCGATAGTCACCCTAGTGGCCCTTTGCTGGACTCTCTCCAGTAGCTCTATATCTCTGTCATACTGGGGGGCCCAGCACTGGACACAGCACTCCAGGTGTGGCCTCATCAGTGCTGAGTCAAGGGGGACAATCCCCTCCCTCGACCTGCTGGCAAACTCCTCACAATGCAACTCAGGACAACCCTTCTTTGTGGCAAAGGCACATTGCTGGCTCATGTTCAACTTGGTGTTCACCAGGGCCCTCCGGTCCTTTTTTGCAAAGCTATTTTCCAGCTGGTCATCACCCAGCATATACTGGTGCACAGGGTTGTTCCTCACCAGCTGCAGGGCTTCATGCTTCCTTTGCACTATTGGACCCAGTATTGACCTCTGGGTTTTGCCTAACCAATACCCCGTTGCATGCTATCCTTAACACAGAAAACACTTTATGTTAAATGGGCCCTAACAGTTGCAAGCATGGCAGTGTCTTACTGCCACGTTTACCAGTGTTGCTAATTCAGTTAATTAAAACATGTGTGGACTTCCAGCTAAAGACCATTTGTCACATTAAAGCAAAGCAACTAAAGTGCACAGGAACTCCTACATTCCCCCAGTGAACTCCATACTTTGTATACAAACAAGGTGAGACGCCTGCAGGTTCAATAGAACGTCCACGAAGGCAAGAATATATATGCTGTCTCAGAGACTAAACAATTTGCCATCTACTTCAGGGACTTGGTCTTCACTGTCTCAAATATTGGACTATCCAGATCACTGCAGCTAGTGTCTGCTTGATCCTTGGAGGGGAATCTGGATGGCAGGACTACCAGCCAGCAGGATTCAGTTCTAATAGTGGTTCTGGCCCACTCTAACTGAAGCTGGTTACAACATGGGGCCATAACAGCCACGTGGAAATAGGCATCCTGAAGGTAGAGGGGTAGGAGCTTGTGACCACATTCAGTAGAACTAGCATCATTATCTTGAAAGTGTGAATCTGGCGGCTTTCCTATCACCAGAGAGAATATCTGCACTCCTTGACACAAAGGAATGGCAGCTATAGAGCTATTCCACTGAAATGAGAAAGAGCATGTTCCTTGTCCCCAGAGTCAAAAAGGAAGAAACTTTCTGCCAATCCTTGGTCTGAGACTGCAGATCTAGGGGTCTGACAATCCAGGTGTGCTACGTCTGTGGTCATCTCCTCAGGAGGGAAAGCAACCTTGCGTACAGAGGAATGATACAGAATTTTCACAAGAGAACTCAGAAAGCTGCAAACAGTCGCATCCTACAAGGAAGACTGGGATTGCTGCCTGCTTGCCCAGGCTGTAGAGGGGCTGCAGGACATACTGTCTCACCTAACCCTGCATCAAGTGTTGTAGGACGCCCTACTTTGGCCCAAGGTTTCTGCAGGCATGCGCAGATCCACAGTGTGAATATATATGCTGGTTCAAGTCAGTGAAGAAAATATTGTTACTGTGGATCCTTGATTTTAATTTCTGTGCCGATCAGAAGTATTGACCTATGTCTACATTAATAGCTCTGTATTATTAACCCAGTATCAGTAAGAACCCCAAAGCTAGCATAATGTGAGTATGGGTATGTGGGCTTTGCTTGGTATCTTGGAATGAAATCCCTGAAAGCTGTTTGGTATCAATCATTCAAGAGTTTGAAGTATTACTGGAATCTAGCAAAATTCTCCAGAATGCTGCATATGGAGATACGGCCCTCATCCTAAGAACAATTTGCATACTAAGTTCAGCTAAAACTTATATAGTTTACATTAAACAATACTACCTCTGCCACGCAGCAGCATTTATAGATGACACCAAGCATGTCTGCTTACTTTTCTGTCAGCTGCACTGTAATACAAATATAATCCTGATGGCCTAGACCAGCAGGAGTTAAGGGGCCTGAATGAACTCAGCATTAAACAGTCCAGTGCCATTCAAACTGAATATCGAGGCTATTCTAGCAACTCTTCTGGAAGAATCAGCATTAGAAAAACTCTTTCAGACAGTCAGAACAAGAAGATAAAATGTTAAAACATTGACTACTTTCACTTGAAAACTCTAAATTTGGATCTATTTCTTTTGTTCCCTTTTTGCATTAATTAAAACATGGAACACAAGAACTTCTCATTCAGTGTTTTCAGTAGATGTTTTTAATTTTTTTTTTAAGGAAACTAAGAGCTAAGGCAATAGCTGCTGTAACAGCATGTATTGTGAACACAGGTAGTACATGAACCCTCAGTGAATGTCTACAGGGGAACGACACCTGACAATTGGACTAAGTTTGTGGAAGGTGGAAGAGAAGGCAGGAGAAAGTGCAAAAAAGGTTGGAACAATAACTCAGTATTCAGTGTTTTAGTGTGTGACATAATACTCACCAAAAGAAAAATGTTTGGTCAGATGGCATAAGCATCCCTGAAAAGGATTCTAAGCTACGGAGCATCTGCTTTGGATTTGTTTTTATTTATAAAGCTCATCTATCCCACCCAGGTATCACTTGTATCACACTGGCATAGTGGCTTCTTACAAAGCTTGTTACAAAAAAGCAGTCTCTAATCTGAAGTAGATGATCCAGATTTCACTGTAGTTTAGCTCTGTAGATCCCAGTAAGTCGCATCAGAGACGTTTCCAGTAGCCAGGCACAGCTAAGGAAAAATCTGTCCAGGAAGGGATCTGTCGAAAGAAGTGCAAGTGGCTCAATGCAAAAAAGAAAAATGCAGTGTTTCCTGTCAGCCTTTAATTTTCTGTCAATCCTATTTCCATCTCTGCAGGGCTGGACTCCAGTGGGACCAGAAGCAAATCACAGCATAGTTAAAAGAGAGGAGGCAGATTGAAAGCCATCTCTGTCCTGCACAGACTGTCCTGCACAGCAATGCGGTGTCGGCAAGGTGCACATTCCTTGTGGAGGAGAACGGATTCAGTTGTGCTGAAAATAGATCATTCTTGAGACAGAGATCAGGCAGCTGCCTCCCTTTCTGCCAGTCCTTAAGATGTGTATTTTCTTCTCCTGATCCCTGTGGTTAGCTGAGAGACAAGGAGTAAGAAGGCATTTTCTACCTAGGCAGCACAGCCAGACTGGAGAGGGGAAGTGGAAGTGTCTGCAGACTGCTGTACGTTGACTAGTGGGAACCTCCCTCTCACATGTGTTCAGGGTCATCAAGATCAGGAACTGGAAACATGAGAATGTACCTGTATGGCAGGAGGTTTTGCAGTAGGAAAAGGAATCTTTTACTGTAGTCTGGTGATCGTCAATCTTTCACCCTGGGAACTACTCTCAGGCCCTCTGCTCCTGTAACTAGAACAGACTGCCCTCCAAGAGGAAGGACTTTGGTGTTATGATGGATATGAATATGACCTGATTACCCAGGATATGGAAAAGGCTGAGGGACTCAATTACTTTTTTGTCTGTCTTCACCAGCAAGTGCTCAAGCCACACCACCCAAGTTGCAGAAGGTAAAGGCAGAAACGAAGAACCACCCACTGTAGAAGATCAGGTTCAAGACCATGTAAGGAACCTGAAGGTGCACAATTCCATGGGACTTGAGATGCACCCGCAGGTCCTGAGGGAACTGGTGGATGAAGTTGCTAAGCCACTAACCATCATTTTTGAGACAGTAGCAGTACAATGAAGTTCCCACTGACTGGAAAAGAGGAAATTCAACGTCCATTTCTAAAAAGGAAAAAAAAGAAGAGCTGGAGAACTACAGGCCAGTTAGCCTCACCTCTGTGCCCAGCAAGATCATGGAGCAGATCCTCCTGGAAACTATGCTAAGGCACGTGGAAAATAAGGAAGTGATTGGTGACAGTCAACACAGCTTCACTAAGGGCAAATCGTGCCCGGCAAATTTGGTGGCCTTCTACAACGGGGTTACAGCTTCAGTGGACAAGGGAAGAGCAACTGACGTCATCTACCTGGACTTGTGCAAAGCATTTGACACTGTCCTGCATGACATCCTTGTCTCTAAATTGGTGAAACATGGACTTGACGTATGGACCACTCTCTGGATAAGGAATTGGCTGGATGGTCTCACTCAATGGCTCAATGTCAAGGGCAGACCAGTGCCGAGCTGTGTTCCTCAGGGGTTGCTATTGGGATCAGCACTGTTTAACATCTTTGTCAGCGACATGGACAGTGGGATTGAGTGCACCCTCAGTAAGTTTGCCGATGACAATCTGTGTGGTGCAGCTGACACACTGGAGGGAAGGGAAGCCATCGAGAGCAACCTTGACAGGCTTGAGAGGTGGGCCCGTGCAAACCGTATGAAGTTAACAAGACCAAGTGCAAGGTCCTGCACATGAGTTGGGGCAATCCCAAACACAGATACAGGCTGTGCAGAGAATGGATAAAGAGCTGCCCTGAGAAAGACTTGGAGGTGTTTGTTGATGAGAAGCTCTACATGAGCTAGCAATGCACGCTCACAGCCCAGAAGGACAAATGGGTCCTGGGCTGCATCAAAAGAATATGACCAGCAGATCGAGGGAGGAGATTCTCCCCCTCCACTCTGCTCTTGTGAGACCCTACCTGCAGTGCTGCGCTCAGCTCTGGTGCCCCCAGCATAAGAAGGACATGGACCTCTTGGAGCGAGTCCAGAGGAGGGCCACAAAGATCATCAAAGGGCTGGATCTCCTGTCTTATGAAGACAGGCTGACAGAGTTGAGGTTGTTCAGCCTGGAGAAGAGAAGGCTTTAGGGAGACCTTAGAGCAGCCTTCCAGTACCTGGAGGGGCCTACAAGAGAGCTGGGGAGGGACTTTTTACAAGGGCATGGAGTGATAGGACAAGGGGTAACCATTTTAAACTGAAAGAGGGTAGATTTACATGAGATATTAGGAAGAACTTCTTCACAAGGAGGGTGGTGATACAATGGAGAAAATTGTCCAGAGAAGTTGTGGATGCTCCATCCCTGGAAGTGTTCAAGGCCAGGTTGGATGGGGTTTTGAGCAACCTGGTCTAGTGGATGGAGTCACTGTCCGTGGCAGTAGGAGGGATGGAATGAGATGGTCTTTAAGGTCCCTTCCAACCCAAACCATTCTATTATTCCGAGTGCTCTCACTGTAAACAAAACGAACCAAGTACCATGTGCTGTTAGAACTGTGGTCGGCTGATTGTAGAAAGTTATTATCCTTTTTGCTTGACACTGGTGAGTCCATATCTGAAACAATTTTTCCAGTTTTAGGCTCCCCAGTTCAAAAGGGATGTGAACTAATGGGAGAGGTTCCAGCAGAAGGCTAGCAAGGTGGGTAAGGGTCTAGGAGACTTGTGCTGTGAAGAGAGTTTGAGGGCATGTTTAGTCTGAGAAAAAAAGGGCTAATGTACATGAGGGGCAGTTACATAGACAATGTGTGAATCTTTTTTCGTGACTAGCAGACAATTTAATAAGGGGCAATGATCACAATTTGTTGCTTGAAAGTCTCCTGTTAGACATTAGGAAAATTCTTGACTATTGGGTAATGCAGAAACGGTGCAGGCTACCCAGAGAGCTTGTGGAGGTTTTCTGCAAAAAGCTTGGCTTGTCAAAGCCATGACTGATCTGACCAACACAGGCAACAGACCCGCTTGAATTGGGAGACTGAACTAAAGACCTTCAGATGTTCCTTTGCAACAGTATTTCTGTCTTTAACATAGAGGTTCCCTCTATCCATCCAAACTAGGTAATTGCTGAAAGCTAAGAAGATGAGGTATCTGTAGCTTCACACCTTGTCCTAAAAACCAGAAACTTTCCTGGAGTCCTGAAAAACAACTTTTCTCAAGTGGACCACTGGGCATGAATCTTTGATCTCGCTGCATTGTTGGAGGTAGTTGATGACATGCAACTTGTCAAAGCATATACCTCCAAAACACCAATTCCAGAATACTGCTTCGAAATATGTTATCTAGAAACATTCTCAGCAGCAGGAGGCTTCAGTAACTTTCAGTTCTTGAAGAATAGGGTGACATGCAGGCAGTCAGAGAACTGTGGATCTCACTGGGGCAGCAAAGTGCATCAAATCAGATCAGAAAGAAGTTCCACCAGGTGAGGAGCAGCTCAGCAGGTAGAGTACAGAAGAGTCCTCTTGTCATCACAGGCTGGACACATTCACAATGATAATTGTATGCTGGTAAGCATTTCCCCAGACTCATTACAGGAATTCAGGGATCCTGTATGAACCTTTTTCATTCTGCGTCACTAGGTACCATTTGTCAGAAAATACGTGTATGATATAGTGAACAGCAGCTAACATCACCCCTATGTGTTATTTCTGAACATAACATAACATTCAAGGAACTAAGACTACACAATGCCCCTGCCAATGGCAGCAGGGCTGGACTAGATGATCTTCAAAGGTTCCTTCCAACCCAAACCATTCTGTGATTCTGTGAATGGCTGTAGTGGGTAAGATCAGAGGAACATGTAGACTCTCACACCTGAGACATTTCTCATCATCCCAGTCTCCCAGAGACCCATCCTCCACATGACCTCCCACCCATGTGGGGAAGCCTTCTTGAGCACAAATAACCTCAAGCTGGTGAAAAATGTCATGTGGCTGGAGCAAAACCAAATAAGGCGCATATGAGAAGTCATGCTGAAAACAGCAATGTATTTTCTGTGTCACTGCAAGTAATGGGAGACAGAAGCACAAGCACATTCCTGCTGTCTCTATATGAAGCCTAAGAAGCCTTTGGCCTTCTCAGGTCTCAGTGANTGAAAGCTAAGAAGATGAGGTATCTGTAGCTTCACACCTTGTCCTAAAAACCAGAAACTTTCCTGGAGTCCTGAAAAACAACTTTTCTCAAGTGGACCACTGGGCATGAATCTTTGATCTCGCTGCATTGTTGGAGGTAGTTGATGACATGCAACTTGTCAAAGCATATACCTCCAAAACACCAATTCCAGAATACTGCTTCGAAATATGTTATCTAGAAACATTCTCAGCAGCAGGAGGCTTCAGTAACTTTCAGTTCTTGAAGAATAGGGTGACATGCAGGCAGTCAGAGAACTGTGGATCTCACTGGGGCAGCAAAGTGCATCAAATCAGATCAGAAAGAAGTTCCACCAGGTGAGGAGCAGCTCAGCAGGTAGAGTACAGAAGAGTCCTCTTGTCATCACAGGCTGGACACATTCACAATGATAATTGTATGCTGGTAAGCATTTCCCCAGACTCATTACAGGAATTCAGGGATCCTGTATGAACCTTTTTCATTCTGCGTCACTAGGTACCATTTGTCAGAAAATACGTGTATGATATAGTGAACAGCAGCTAACATCACCCCTATGTGTTATTTCTGAACATAACATAACATTCAAGGAACTAAGACTACACAATGCCCCTGCCAATGGCAGCAGGGCTGGACTAGATGATCTTCAAAGGTTCCTTCCAACCCAAACCATTCTGTGATTCTGTGAATGGCTGTAGTGGGTAAGATCAGAGGAACATGTAGACTCTCACACCTGAGACATTTCTCATCATCCCAGTCTCCCAGAGACCCATCCTCCACATGACCTCCCACCCATGTGGGGAAGCCTTCTTGAGCACAAATAACCTCAAGCTGGTGAAAAATGTCATGTGGCTGGAGCAAAACCAAATAAGGCGCATATGAGAAGTCATGCTGAAAACAGCAATGTATTTTCTGTGTCACTGCAAGTAATGGGAGACAGAAGCACAAGCACATTCCTGCTGTCTCTATATGAAGCCTAAGAAGCCTTTGGCCTTCTCAGGTCTCAGTGACCTACTCATCCCCCCTCATGGAGCCCGTAATGCTCATGGGATACAGCAGACATCCCTTCTAACAGAGATCCCGTTGCACACCCTGCTAGTGAGCCCTGGGAGTCTGGAGAGAGCTCAGAGCTGCTCAGCTTCTACTCTGGTAGGAAACCTCCTCCTGTGGGTCAATGGCCTGGAGAGCAGCCTCAGGTGCCTACACAGATAGCGGTGTTCCCTGGGCCTGGGGACAGGTCACTTCAGCGGCTCCTCCTCAGGTGATCGAGGTCCTTGATGCACCAACCAGGAACTGGGAGGTGCTCAGGGCCATGGGAGGGAATGGGAATGTCTGCATGGATGTGCTGCTCCTCTGAGCACACATCAGAGCTAAGGTCAAGCCTGCACGTGGTAGGTAATTACTGGTGATTACTCTGCCCTGCTTCAACCTCATCAGTTTGCTGGGTGACTGGTCTCTAGACCCTCATAAAACACTGTAAATATTCCATAACATAGAATTTATATACACCTGTTCAGTGTTTATATACATATCAATGTTTTTGATGTGTTACCAACTATATCTAAACTCTACATCACACAGGTGACAGACTTGGTGACAAGCAGCTTTGCTTGGACATGCTTCTGAAATTAGTTTCCTCTCATTTACAACGGCCAAATATCACCCGGTGCTGAGAAATTCAAAGATTTTTGTCCATCTGTTGCATCTGTTACTTATTTTCAGAGGAATTAGCATATATTCCCTAAAAATCTGCAGAGGAAGAACATCCTGGGTAGTCACTAGTACAAAAGAAACCAATTGCACAGCAAACCCATTCAGAACAAACACCAGTTTCGCTTTCTTTTGCTTGACAAAACTCCCTCAGATAGGTGCTATAGCACTAGGATGCTTCTTAATTAAAGACTGTCTGATGCTGTTTCAAGTTATCTTCTCCCTTGCATTGCGACCTGTTATCTGACCAACAGCACTTGAGGAAAGGGTTTTTTTAGCAATTTCGATGCCAGGACAAGCTGGTTCCCACAGAGGGAGGTGGAAGTGGCTGAGCTTGGACAGGTGAGTGTAGGAAGATCACTGACTTTCCAGGCTTGTAGCTGGTGGGATAGATGGTAAAAGGCTGTGCCTGTGGTTTCTGGGAGCAGCTATTTAGCACTACCCACTGCTCCAGTATGCCTTCCCACAGCGGTAAGTGCCAGCCTTGCAGAGGTCTGGCATAGGCAGAGTCATTTTACTGTGATCATTATGTGATTACTATTCCCTGCTTCTGAACACTGCTGGCTACAGTAGGCTTTTCTTAAACAGTAGGGATTTGTTTTACTCCCTTCCTTCCCTTTCCCCAGATCTTCAGACAATTTTACTCCCAACTAATTTGCTTTTCCATCTGCTATGCAAAACTTAACCTCAGTCCATTTGAGATGATATGAAACAGCAGCTGTGTGTCCGTCTCCCAGCTGAAAACAATGAGGAGCTGTAAGGCTTGCTCAGCTGTGAGAAAACCAGAGCAGACAAAAAGCATCATGCAGAGATAGGCTCATAAATTTGAGAATAAGCAGACAGTCATATCAGCCTAAAGCAAAGATCCAGCTGGTATTTTGTGCATGAGTGTATGTTGAATGCTTGGTGAAAATACAATTTCACTTTTTCCATACGATTTATAATATTATGTAAACATATCATCTTCCTATCTGGTCGTTCCTTTCCCAAAGTAAAAGAATGTAGTCCAGACAGCTTGTCTCTCCAGTGCTCCTGTCAATTTTGTCATCTTTCTCTGTACCCTTCCTAACTGTGCAGGCCAGAACTGCAGATGGAAGGTGGTTTGTCGGCCTGATATAATGATTTCTGTTTTGTTCTCAGTTGATCCTGATAATTTCTGATACTCTGTTTGCCTTTGTGGCCACCAGTAAGCACTGACTTGACATTTGGAGGCAACTATTCGCTAATCCTCGTCCTCTTTTCAGAGAACGGATTTCTATAGGGTTTGGTCTACATATGGCTCAGAGTCATCATATGGACAGAGAAGCTGATGTTCTGTTTCATCTGCATAAAGGGTTTTTATGACTGATGATTATATATTCTGCTTTAAAAGGATGACATCTTTCTTGGCAGCTTTCAGCAAAATGAGTGAGTAAGACCCAAGAGCGGCACAGCCCAGCTAACAGAGCAGTGGAGGAACAGGTAAAACAGCAAACTTTTATTTAGGTGTGAGCAGCTCTTCACTGAGTACCGGAGTTGTGCTGCTACTCAGACTCCTCATGTTCCCAGCAAAAAACAGCGGAAGAGCTGGCCGAGGAGGCGACATTCAAGATGCCCTTTCTATCGCTCGCCAAAGCAGCTGAGGAGCTCCTGTTACAGAGCAGCGGAGAGGGGTGTGCAGGCTAAGACGCCTCTGGGTAAGACAAAGAAAAAAGAGAGCAAGTGGCAAAAGGGGGAGGGAAGGAAAATGAGGATTACGTTTGTAATATTAGCACTAGCAACAACTGTATCCTAAAAAAGAGAGCGATGAGGTGATATATTCCTAGGCTGACACTCATCTGTGACAGATGCACAAATCCCACTTCTGGGCAGATTTCAGTGCTGTAAATGGAAATGTACTGGTATGGAATTTGTATAAACCTGTTCACTTTAAGCATTAGACTTTTCAAGGTAAAAACAGCCCACTGGATTACCATAGGATTTTCCGAGTGCCAGAGTCACTGCAGCGAAGTTACCAACAGGATACATAGCAGAACCTTCTAGTGGCATTTTCTGAAGTAAGTTTTTGTGTTGCAGAAAATTTCCTTTCACATCCTTGGGGAATTTATCAACAGCCTCATTATTTTGTATTGGCGGATAGATTTCCTTGGTGGTCAGCCTAAACATTACCTTATTTGCTCTCTGCCTCCATCTGGGATGCTGAGGAAAGAGTACAAGTCTCTGCTCCCTCTCAAGGGCAAATCAGTTGTGTAAAGCAGAACAGCTCCAGCAGGAGACAATGGCAGCGACGTGTCACCAGATCGCCAGCAGTCAGGGTGTTTTACATCTCAATCAGGACCATGGCCTGAGAAAATATATGCTAAATTTTCTGCAGCTCAAGATGCAGTGCCAACTTCTCTCCATTGCTGGTTTTGACACTGTCTCCCACAACATCCTCATAGGAAAGCTCAGGAAGAGTGGCTTAGATGAGCGCACAGTGAGGGGGATCAAGAACTGGCTGAATGGCAGAGCTCAGTGGGCTGTGATCAGTGGCGCAGAGTCTGGTTGGAGGCCTGTGACCAGCGGTGTTCCCAGCGGTCAGTGCTGGGTCCAGTCCTGTCCACACATTCATCAACCACTTGCGTGAAGCAACAAAGTGTACCCTCAGCAAGTTTGCTGATGATACAAAGCTGGGGGGAGTGGCTGACTCACTGGGAGGCTGTGCTGCCATTCAGCGTGACCTGGACAGGCTGGAGAGCTGGGCAGAGAGGAACCTGATGAAGTTCAACAAGGGCGAGTGTAGGGTCCTGCACCTGGGGAGGAACAGCCCCATGTGCCAGTACAGGCTGGGGGTTGACTTGCTGGAGAGCAGCTCTGCAGAGAAGGACCTGGGAGTGCTGGGGGACAACAGGCTCACCATGAGCCAGCAGTGTGCCCTTGCGGGCAAGAAAGCCAAGGGTGTCCTGGGGTGCATTAAGGAGAGCATGCCCAGCAGGTCGAGGGAGGGGATCCTGCCCCTCTACTCCACCCCGGTGAGGCCACATCTGCAGTGCTGGGTCCAGTTCTGGACTCCCAGTTCAAGAAAGACAGGGAACGACTAGAAAGAGCCCAGCGGAGGGCTATGAGGATGATGAGAGGACTGGAGCATCTTTCCTATGAGGAAAGGCTGAGAGAGCCCTGGGTCTGTTCCACCTGGCGAAGAGAAGGCTGGGAGGGGATCTGATCAGTGCTGATCAATATCTAAAGACTCTTTCCAGTGGTGCCCAGCGACAGGACAAGGGGCACCGGGCACAAACTGGAGCACGGGCAGTTCCCCCTGAGCGTGAGGAAGAACTTCTTCGGCATGAGGGTGCCCGAGCCCTGGCCCAGGCTGCCCAGAGAGGCTGTGGAGTCTCCTTCTGCGGAGAGATTCAACCCCGCCTGGACGCGTCCCTGTGCCCCCTGCACTGGGGGCACCTGCTTTGGTGGGGGGGCTGGGGGATCTCCAGAGGGCCCTGCCAGCCCCCGCTGTGCTGGGATTCTGTGATTGCTGAGCAACACAGGGGTATATTGCCTTCCTTTCAAATCAGTCTTTCAGGTCCCTCAAAGTGTCTGCTGCTTCCTGAGAAGTGTCTCCAGGTGGACACTGTCTTGCAGGGTTTCTCATAGGGTCTCACAGCAGACTCATCCCATGATCCCACACAGCTGTCTGCCTCTTACATTAGCTAAGCATGGACTTTACCTCTCTGGGCTCTGATCCCAAAGCCTTCATGGGTGCTGAGCTGCATTTCTTGCAACAGTATTCTTCTGATATCCTGGCTGTGCTGCTGGCAAGCAGCTGGGGGTTGGGGTTCATAGGGCCTGTAAGACCACAACCGTGAGACCCTAACAGCAAGGCTCAGATGATTCCTCTTCTCATGGGGCTCCTGACNAGCCAAGGGTGTCCTGGGGTGCATTAAGGAGAGCATGCCCAGCAGGTCGAGGGAGGGGATCCTGCCCCTCTACTCCACCCCGGTGAGGCCACATCTGCAGTGCTGGGTCCAGTTCTGGACTCCCAGTTCAAGAAAGACAGGGAACGACTAGAAAGAGCCCAGCGGAGGGCTATGAGGATGATGAGAGGACTGGAGCATCTTTCCTATGAGGAAAGGCTGAGAGAGCCCTGGGTCTGTTCCACCTGGCGAAGAGAAGGCTGGGAGGGGATCTGATCAGTGCTGATCAATATCTAAAGACTCTTTCCAGTGGTGCCCAGCGACAGGACAAGGGGCACCGGGCACAAACTGGAGCACGGGCAGTTCCCCCTGAGCGTGAGGAAGAACTTCTTCGGCATGAGGGTGCCCGAGCCCTGGCCCAGGCTGCCCAGAGAGGCTGTGGAGTCTCCTTCTGCGGAGAGATTCAACCCCGCCTGGACGCGTCCCTGTGCCCCCTGCACTGGGGGCACCTGCTTTGGTGGGGGGGCTGGGGGATCTCCAGAGGGCCCTGCCAGCCCCCGCTGTGCTGGGATTCTGTGATTGCTGAGCAACACAGGGGTATATTGCCTTCCTTTCAAATCAGTCTTTCAGGTCCCTCAAAGTGTCTGCTGCTTCCTGAGAAGTGTCTCCAGGTGGACACTGTCTTGCAGGGTTTCTCATAGGGTCTCACAGCAGACTCATCCCATGATCCCACACAGCTGTCTGCCTCTTACATTAGCTAAGCATGGACTTTACCTCTCTGGGCTCTGATCCCAAAGCCTTCATGGGTGCTGAGCTGCATTTCTTGCAACAGTATTCTTCTGATATCCTGGCTGTGCTGCTGGCAAGCAGCTGGGGGTTGGGGTTCATAGGGCCTGTAAGACCACAACCGTGAGACCCTAACAGCAAGGCTCAGATGATTCCTCTTCTCATGGGGCTCCTGACAGGAGCTTACAGCGTGAACTGTTGAATTTGACTTTACTGACAAAGACTTTCTGGAGGAGAATGTTTTCAACCCTTTGCTCTATTACATTTGAGCTCAGGAGACCCCTGGCCATCCATATGAAACAGCGGATCCATATGAGCCTATCAGCTGCATCTATTTTAAACTTTCTCTCAGAGATGTTCGTTTATGGCCACTGTGGACTGATGTTTTNAGTTCAAGAAAGACAGGGAACGACTAGAAAGAGCCCAGCGGAGGGCTATGAGGATGATGAGAGGACTGGAGCATCTTTCCTATGAGGAAAGGCTGAGAGAGCCCTGGGTCTGTTCCACCTGGCGAAGAGAAGGCTGGGAGGGGATCTGATCAGTGCTGATCAATATCTAAAGACTCTTTCCAGTGGTGCCCAGCGACAGGACAAGGGGCACCGGGCACAAACTGGAGCACGGGCAGTTCCCCCTGAGCGTGAGGAAGAACTTCTTCGGCATGAGGGTGCCCGAGCCCTGGCCCAGGCTGCCCAGAGAGGCTGTGGAGTCTCCTTCTGCGGAGAGATTCAACCCCGCCTGGACGCGTCCCTGTGCCCCCTGCACTGGGGGCACCTGCTTTGGTGGGGGGGCTGGGGGATCTCCAGAGGGCCCTGCCAGCCCCCGCTGTGCTGGGATTCTGTGATTGCTGAGCAACACAGGGGTATATTGCCTTCCTTTCAAATCAGTCTTTCAGGTCCCTCAAAGTGTCTGCTGCTTCCTGAGAAGTGTCTCCAGGTGGACACTGTCTTGCAGGGTTTCTCATAGGGTCTCACAGCAGACTCATCCCATGATCCCACACAGCTGTCTGCCTCTTACATTAGCTAAGCATGGACTTTACCTCTCTGGGCTCTGATCCCAAAGCCTTCATGGGTGCTGAGCTGCATTTCTTGCAACAGTATTCTTCTGATATCCTGGCTGTGCTGCTGGCAAGCAGCTGGGGGTTGGGGTTCATAGGGCCTGTAAGACCACAACCGTGAGACCCTAACAGCAAGGCTCAGATGATTCCTCTTCTCATGGGGCTCCTGACAGGAGCTTACAGCGTGAACTGTTGAATTTGACTTTACTGACAAAGACTTTCTGGAGGAGAATGTTTTCAACCCTTTGCTCTATTACATTTGAGCTCAGGAGACCCCTGGCCATCCATATGAAACAGCGGATCCATATGAGCCTATCAGCTGCATCTATTTTAAACTTTCTCTCAGAGATGTTCGTTTATGGCCACTGTGGACTGATGTTTTTCTCAAGACCTTTGCACAAGCCCCTTATCAGGTGACAGGCAGCCTCACTCCACAGATAGAGTGTCAGTGCAAAATGACCCTCATTCTCCATAAAGCAGTGAGCAATTCATCTTCCTCACATCGATGTCCCACTTTGATCCTGATAATCCAGCAGGCTTTATAGCAGTGGCTGTCAGTGAGGACTTTTTCCCAGCCTCTGCTTCTTCTACATGCATCCTCCCACAGCTCAGCACCACTAATTCCACTAATTCACTCCTTTCCCCATTATGTGTCCACCCCCTCCTCCCAGGATGGGCAGGAGCCGCTAGTATCATAGAATCATAGAATCGTGGAACGGTTTGGGTTGGAAGGGACCTTAAAGACCATCCATTTCCAACTCCCCCTGCCATGGGCAGGGACGCCTCTCACCAGACCAGGTTGCTCAAAGCCCCATCCAACCTGGGCCTTGAACACTTCACGGGAGGGGGCATCCACAGCTTCTCTGGGCAGCCTGTGCCAGTGTCTCACCAGCCTCAGTTGAAGAATTTCTTCGTAATATCTCATCTAAATCTACCCTCTTTCAGCTTAAAATGGTTACCCCTTGTCCTATCACTCCATGCCCTTGTAAAATGTCCCTCTCCGGCTGTCTTGTAGGCCCCTCCCAGGTACTGGAAGGCTGCTCTAAGGTCTCCCCTGAGTCTTTGCTTCTCCAGGCTGAACAACCCCAACTCTCTCAGCTTGCCTTCATAAGAGAGGTGCTGCAGCCCCTGATCATCTTTGTGGCCTCCTCTGGGCTCACTCAGAGACACTTATCTTCTGCTCCCACCTCCTCCTCGCTTCTGGGTTGGTTGGTTTTTTCTTGGAAGATTCTTCAGAAAACATACGCATGGCTGGAAGCCACAGGCTTGGCTCACAAGAGTGACAAGATAGGTCCCTATGGGGTGGGCCACAGTAACAGCTCAAAACTTGGTCCTCTCTGCACTGTTCCCATCCACTTACACCCTGCCAGAGACCAGCAGCTTCTGGGGCTGGCAGACTCCAACCTGGGCAGTCTTCCCTGCCTGGGGAGCAGGCTGGGGCAGCTGAGGTCTGTCTGTGTTTGGGAGTTCCATACTCCAGCTGGAGACTGCCGGTAGTCCCTGAAGTCTTAAACCCTCTGGGAAGGTATGGCTTTTCACTGCATCTTCCCAATACAATTCATGCTCCTGGGTTTGGAGAATGCTGCGTGAGGATACTTTCTTCTCAGCAGTGCAGCCGGCTCTCCACAGCATGGTGTGCAGGCATGAGTGATGAGCCATGTGCCACATGCAACAATAATGAAACAACATACTTCTTTACCTTATAGATTACGTAGAGTAAATTATGTCTTCTAAAAGTAAAATTAAGATTTACAAAGCTCTCTTGAAGTGGTCTCCAAGTTAGATTGTCATTTGCAGATCTTCATTGTGTTTTCCAGCAGTTTTCCCTTGGATTTCTCCTGATGTTTCTTCCCCAGTCTTGATACCGAGTTGTCCTTTCTTCCACACCCACATCCTTTACCATCTCATGACTTACTCTTTTTCTTCATGCACATTCACGTCACTGTCCTCCTCCCTGACTTCTCCCTGCACTCCCCAGAATAATTTCAACCCTCCCTCAGGACCGTGGTTACTCTTATTTCCACCCTTTCTCACCAGCTTATTAATTTTTTCTGCAACAAGAGTCGCATGAAGATAATAATAAGTTCAACTTCTCGCATCACACAATGCACTGGGGCCTCTCTCTGTATTCGATCTGAACACGTTCACGGGCTGCATCTGATCCACTTGGCTGAGAGAGGGGACATGGATTTCTGCAATGCTTGGTCCTGGACCAAGTTTGGAGCAAGCCCTGCCTCTGCCTTCCTCACTAGGGCAGGGATTCATGGACTGGGTCCTCTTCCTGATCAGCAAAAAATGGGCCTTCAGGTCCACATGCATTGCTTTAATTTGTTGATTTACAAGAGAAGTGATGCCCGCATCCACCCCAAACTGAGCCCCAAATGACCACTGGAAGTACCTGGGCAGCTGTGCCCCATAAGACAGCACATCCCAGGAAGGCATGGCGAGCACCCAGGCAGTGGGTCGGCACAGCATCGTTGCACGGACTTCAGAGGGGCCATTCTTGATTTATGCTCTCACCAGGGAGAGCACACTCGGGCCTGCTTCTGATTTTTGACGTTTCAGTTGAGGAAGGAGCTGTGCCGCAGCAAGTATCTCTAGGGTGAAAATAGCATCTGCCATCTTAGGACACAACACAGTTGTCTGGCTCCTACATGGCAGCACGTTGCACTGAGATATAGAAGGCAACCTAGCCGCCAAGGAATGTCTTCGAGCGCTATTCGTGGAAGCGTGTCATCTACACCAACAGGCATGACCCTGCGCAGGAGTCTTGCAGGAGCAAGGCTATTTTGAGCTTTTGACAGTGAGGATGAAGGGAGACAAATGACGGGCTGAGCCTCCTGGCATGGACAACCTCCAAAGCTCTCTGCAGCCTTGTCTCCTCCTCTGGGAATGACTCTTGTGAAGACTGATGGGAGATTTGGTGGGACCTCAGAGCTCAGGAGGCGGGGGCCAGGAGGGAGCCGTGGATTTGCCGGGGATGCAAGGCCAGGCCTCGGTCCCATCAGCACTGCCCAGCTGTGCTTACGGCAAGTCCTGCCTGAGGGTGTGCACCTGTCCCTGAGCTTACGGCACGTGGCTGCCTGCTCTCTTTCTGACCACATCCTTGAGAGCTAGACAGATACCAGAGGACGCGTAACTGTGTGCCAGTGAAAGACAAATCCTCTGCAGCCAGGACTGTATCCACCTCTTACCACCTGAAGCTCTCTATCTCTGAATGGTTCTTTGGCATCATAGATGTTTGAGAAGCTTCTTTTCCTCTTCACAGCAATCATCGCAAATCCCCTCTCCAACTTATTCTCATCCTTTTAACATCCTCTTTCCTGTTTTGGTTTGGATTTCTTTCATTCCAATTTATTTTTACGTCTCATTTATTTTTTATTTCTGTTTCTTTTTCATTGCTTTGTGAAAACAGGATCTTCACACTAAGCTCTCTGGGGAAAAAAACTCCACTCAGAAAAGTTTTCCAGCTGGACCAACTGGCCGAGTCAGTCTCCCTCGGGACTCCACATTTAGCTTAACCAATGCACAGCAGCAGTGTTAGCAGGCAGGAACAAGTGGTCAGGGGATTGAATGTGCATGAGGTAGCTTATAAAATGCTGCCACTAAATGCAATCCCAAACCCTTAGGGGATGGATCTGATGCTAGCTCTTGGAAGAAGGCCCCTTGGCAGAGTCCCAGCCTTCCAAGCATCTCGATCACTCTTGAAGATGAAGACTTAGTTGATTCAGCTGGCAGACCAGAGACAGAATTATTAATTCATGGGCAAGCCGTTATTCTTCCAGCAGCCTAATAAATTAAACTGACTTCTCCTACAACCCCCAGCAGTCTGGCTTTGCCAGGCACCTCTGCACTAGTTGGGCTCCCCCCTGTGTCTATCACCACACAGTAAAACTGGGTGTGGGCAGTGTGAACAGCCCCTCCTCGGCTGCTCACCTAAAGGCTTTACCTTCCCATCTTGGTGCCATGTGATGAGAATCAGATTCTACAGGTCTATGAAGTAGATGATTATTGTACTGTGCAACCAATCATTTGATACTGTGGGCTAGGCTCAGTGGCATGCCCTAAGAGCAAAGCAGGACTTTGGATCGCATCCTGAAGCACGGTACTGTGCAGTGAGCTGCTGAAAACAAGATGCAGGCAGTCTCCTGGGAAAGCACTGCTTCCAGGCAACAGGAGCTGAAACAGAAGTCAACCCCTGGGAGAGCAAACGAGCAGCACATCCAGATCTGTCCCAACTGGTGTGAAAAACTAGCAGTTGGTTCCGATTCCCCAAAACCACAGGCCCCTAATTGTGGATGGAGGCCCCTCTTGAAAGGAACATGGTGTGGGGACAGTTTCGGGGAAAACTAATGGCTACACTGAGAAGGTCTATCAAAGTGCCAGCTTTCTCAGACAAGCTGAAGAACTCACAGCTCATCAACTCAGTATCTCAGGAGGTAACTTTTTGGTTTAGAGTGATAGGAAAGTTTGGGCCATTGCGTAACAGTCATTACCAAACACTCCTAAGGAAATGTGAAAACCCATTTGTAACTAGGGCAGGAGTTCACAGACCTCTGGACAACAAAGTCAGAGGAAACATCAGTAACCCCAAACCCTGCTCAGCCTGGTCTGTTTATCTCGCACCAAGAATCTGAGGGCAACAGTCAGTTATCTGAGTAAAATAGAGTCCCTGTACTGGTGTTTGCAGATGATCTGCTTCCCAGGTCTTGGAACAGAAAGAGTGACTTGACTGGTGACAGCAGAGTTGGTCTGCAAGCTCTCTGGTTTGAGGACACAAGCAAGGTAGTGCCACAGGCTTTGTAGCACCTTGGCACTTCACTCATCCATGATGAACAGTTGTGAAGGTTTGAGAATAGGAATCAAAGCACTAAACATGATTGTCCCAGAGGGTTCAGAGAAATATCTGGGTATGAAGGTGGATTCATAGTTTGGACCATCAAAATGAGATCTCATTTCCAAGCTAGACTTGTAGATTAAACCCACTCAAAAGCTGAAAATGCTGAATGTGTTCACTGTTCCAAAAATTCCCATCTATTTTAAACTGCATTTTATATATGAAAGACGGTGCACTCACTTCGGATAGCAGTATGTGGCAGTAAGGGCCCTCCATGTCTCCACATGCATATGTAAGTCTTCTATATTCAATAACAATAGGTGGGAATGGATGGACTCACAGCCACATTTCCTTGTACAGGTGTGATGCTTGCACAGACTTGCTAACGCAGAAACATGGGAACTCATCTGTGTCCTGGGGTATGGATTTGAGAAAGGACACAAGAAGATGCGGCTAATGCAGGACATAAAAATGAGATGCCCAACTTTCATGATCTCACCTGCAATCCTGTAATGCCCCAGTTATTAAAGGATGCCAAAGAAATTATGAGGAATTGAGAGACTTCCTACCCCAATATCAGATGTTTTAAATCTTGCAACTGAAAAAAAAAGGAAAATTTCACCAGTGGACTAAACTACCTAGAAAAGGATGCTTTGTGGTACACTGACAACAACTCCAGCAGCAGTAATCAGATCTAGATTTAGCCAGGAACCCCTGAGAGAATCCTCTTTGTGGCACTACTGAAGTACTGCATGAAGCTAGAAGAAACAGCACGTCCAAGCAGAGAGTTGTGAGGTCAGAGCCTAGAAAACACAAGGAGGCACTGCAGACACCATCCCAATGATTCTGGGACCTACTCTCAGACTTTGGGAGACCATCTTACAGCACCAGTCAATCCAGTCAGTGAGCATGAGTTCATTGGCAGCCACATAAAGGAAGAAACAACAGGCAGGGTTCTGTGAATCCCATCCTAGGGAGGAGGCTAAAGGGCTCAAACAAACTGAGCTTGTGTTTACAAATAACAGAAGGGCCTAGGTGGCAGGGAGAACTGTCAGTGACGAGAGAAACACCTGTGCTAGAAAAGACACTGCTATCAGCTTTTGCTAGAACAAGTGAAAACTCAGACACCTTCCAAAGTGTATGTACATTGTGCTTCCTCTGGGGGCCAGAGGGGAGTGATGGGGGGTTGGGAGGGAGTTTGGTTCAGATGACCTCCAGGGATCCCTGCCAACCTCAACCATTCTGTAATATGTGGGAAAAAAAGAGAAGAGTTAGGACCTTCGATCTCCTGGAGCCCAAGTAATGATGGATTGAAAGACTGCTCTGTCAATTGGCTTTGCTGTGCTCTGCAGGCATGACAATGTCTTTGCCAGCCCGGGAAGCCATGCCATACCACCTTAGTTTCTGTAAAGGTTCCTAGGTGGTACCTCTGGCACTGAATTCTGAGGGTTTTGACTGAGCTACCATTTATAGTTCATGCAGCCTGAACTAGTGATGTGAATCTTCAGGTTATCTGATGCAAGGAAGTGATGTACTAATAGGGTGCAATAGGGGACTGTTCGTTTGGACAAGGTTGTATTCAGCAGTGGGTCCCATCTATAGCACAGCTCTACCTCCCTTTCTGCACACTGAAGTACAAATCCCAGGTCAGGTGGGCCAGATGTGTCTGGCACATGCAAAAAAGCGGTGCGGTGCAGTGCTGCAAATGAGTGAACTGTTGACCTGATGTGGTGGCAGCCAAGTGATTAAGGCTCCTGATTATTTTGTGGTAATGGAATAAACAAGTCTGCCATCGAACAGGAGCAGCCCATACACAGGTAATGTTGGACCAGCAAGGATTAGGCAAAGGCATTGTCCATGACAGTAGGACCATCCTGACTCTTTGCCAAGGAGCATGAGTGCACTGGATGAGGAGGAATGGAAAAAAATCGGGGTCTAATAGGGAGCTATGGTGAAACCTTCAAAGGTGCCATGGAAGGGAGAGGTATCTGCTGGTTTTATTAACCTCTTTCTCAGTTTTCAGTTACAAAGATGTCATACCCATCACTCTTTTACAGACAGGAGTGATAGAACATCTTGAGTTTCTCCTCTCCCATCCTTGTTGCTGACAGCAAACACAGGCTAGACTGCTTCCTGAGCGCTGGTGTGGATGTGTCCTGGAGCCAGGTAAGGTGAGGTCCATCTGGATAGACCTTTCCTAGGCACACAGACATGAAGTAGTCAGCTGGAACTTCCCAACAGTGTCAGCAACCTATTTGACGCAGCATCTAGTGCTGAGCACAAACTAATTAATCTTATCAGAGCACTGGGATGTCTGCACCAAGGTATCCCACTCACTCTCTAGCCCTTACTGTGCTGCCAGGCATGTCTCCTCAGAAGTCTTCACCAGTGCCAAAGTATCCAGGTTGACTACAAGGAGATTAAAAATACTTGATTTTTAATGTACACAGATGGCTGTGGGCTCACAGCCTGGACCAGTCTTGTTCTCCCATGCAGAGACACAGCAGTGAAACTAAGCATGAATTCTGCAATTTTGTTCACACTGCATGCTTGACATACCACACCTACTATATAGTAGTTTATTCTCAGCTTCATTTAACAAGGTCAGGATATCTGATTTCAAGCAGAAGGTATGGAAGAAGCCTGCCAAACACCTAGATTTTAAGGTCAGGATTGCTCAAATGTGATCATAGCAGCAGTAAGACTTCAACCCACAGTTTTGACTACACTTAACTTAGAAAGAAAATGATTCTCATCTGAACATCAACATTTGGAGCACCTGAAGTTGCAGATATCTACTTTATCGACACTGATATAGCAGGAGAGTGACAGAAAATGTTTGTGTCCATAAGCAAATGGAGGATTGCTTCCTACCAGTGTAGCTCCAGCTACTGCAAATCCATGGCCGAAAACATACTTTGTGTAAGTTCTGGTTATCCCAGAGGAAACTCGTTTTTCACTTCCTAACACCACCTGGAAAGGAGAGGCTTTGTTTAGTCCACGTATGACAAGATGAGTCCTTTGGTCCCTGAAATCACCTGTCTCAATGCACCATCCAGTAGGATGTGCAAGTGAAGCCCAGGTTAATGTAGCAGAGCCTGTAACCCATAAGACCACACATCATCAAACGTCATGTTGTCAGACTGATGGTTGAAATGGAGAAACACATCTGTTGGCTCTTCTGAAGTGCTACTTTACTGTTGCAGTGCTGCAACAACCCGCACCACCACCCTCTCGGACAAGCAGTATCCCAGCATTTCCAAAAGTGAATGTAAGAACAGAAGGGAGTAAAAGGATGTATTGATCCATTGGCTCTGTTAAAAGATTTAGGCATCAGAAGGCTTAATTTTTAGGCCTCCCAGAGCAGAATCCAGAACTCATGTGAAGTTCCCAGGCTCTGTATATTCTGCACGGTATCAGGCACCTCAGAGCAGGCTCTAAAACTACAGAACATTGCAGAGAGAGTTGCCCATAGTCAGCATGTTCAACCTGCCTTCACCCGGGAATATCCAATAGGACATACCTGAAATCTTGCCCCTGTCTGGGCTTTCAATTCAATTGGAGATTCAGCATTCCCTCTATAAGCTAATCTTATGTCTAGAGACTTTGCTCAGGAACCTGGACTCAGCCTTCCAAGTGCTTCCCCTGGTGTCTTGGCAAGATACCCTGACAAGCACTGATGAGTTGAAGCCTTTTACTGGAACATGGCATTAAGTGACTCACTGAAAGATGCGCACCAGCCTCCGGCAGAACCAACATTGTCTATTGATTCTCAGGCCAGAGGGTATTTTACCTCCAACCACAAACAGATCTAGACTAGCGCAGTCAAAAGGTGTTACACCTGCTTAGATCACACTAGGAAAAATAGCCTCTAGATCTTGTACCAAACAGTCTTGAATTGGAAGTAGACAACTACCCAGGAAGCTCAGTTAAGGACAGAGTGCTGCTGCATATATGTCATTCAGAATGTTAATTCTGCCTAAGGCTCACAGGAAGGTTATTTTAGGAATGTTCGGAGATGGGTTGCCTCTCACTACTTTCACTTTATGAGGCAGTTTCTTAAATGTTAAACTAATGTGATGAAACTAGCCAGAAGGCTCATGCTCGGCACCAGTGCCTGAAAAGCCAGAGGCATTGAATCATCACAGAATGTTGGGGCTGGAAGGGACCTTTAAAGATCATCTAGTCCAAAACTCCTGCCATGGACATGGACATCTTTCACTAGACCAGGTTGCCCAAAGCCCCATCCAACGTGATCTTGAGCACTTCCAGTGATGGAGTATCCACAATTTCTCTGGGCAACCTGTTCCAGTGCCTGACCACCCTCATTGTAAAGCATTTCTTCCTTGAGTTCAACCTAAGCCTACCCTCTTCAGTTTAAAACCATTACCCCTTGTCCTGTCACTATAGGCCCTGATAAAAAGTCTTTCTTTGTCTTTCTTATAAGCCCCCTTCATGTATTGGAAGGCCAGAATAAGGTCTCCTTGGAGGCTGAAAAATACCCTCTTCCTCAGCCTTTCTTCAAAGTCCTTTCCCCCCAGAACTGTCCTTTCTGAGTGACGGCTATACCCACACACAGGCAAGGCACAAATCTACTGCTTGCCTTGCTTGAGCAAACAGTACAAACTGCACACCTGCCTCCTGCAATAAAGGCTTGCCTTTGTAGAAGGGACTTCTCAGGTTTTAGCTCTGAGCTTGTTTACTTGACTCTCAGCAATATCTGCCCTTTTCTCAGCCTCTTCTAGTTTATGCTGTGCGTTTCTGAATTCGGAGAGATTAGTATTGGCTTGTTCATCCTGAAATGGTAAAACAAAAGGAACTAAAACCCATCTGGCAACATGCTGGGGCACAGAGCCAACTTTTAAACTGACAGTCCTAGAAAATGGCAAATAAGTATTTGCATCATTTTAGTGACTCACAGCTTCCTCAGCTTGTGTTTTGTAGGATTTGATTTTCATCTGCAGTTTATCTACCAGATCTTGTAACCTCACCGCGTTCTTCCTGTGTTCCTCATTCTCTGGAAAGGGAATGTGCAATTATTTCTCTCTTGGGAGAGAAAACATCAGCAGAATTGCTTTCTATTTACACTCACCTGTGAATAAAGCTCTTTAACGTGCCATTCATATTTGCGGATGTTTTTCATAGCCTCTGCTGATTGTTTATGTTCTTCTTCCAGCTCAGCTTCTAACTCTAGGATCTGGTAATTCAATCAACAACTGGCTTGAGCCCTCACACGGGACTCAGAGAAGAAAGGTATCTTTGACACCCATGCTTAGTGCTGGTACCCACCGTGCCCTCCATCTTCAAGAGTTGTTTCTTGCCCCCCCTTCAGTGCCAACTGCTCGGCCTCATCCAGACGGTGCTGCAGGTTCTTCGCTGCCTGGTCCAGGTTCTTCATCCTCACCACGTGGGTGCTGGTGTCCTGTTCCTTCTTCAGCTCTTCTGCCATCACAGCCACCTTGGAAGAGAGATGGCACAAGAAACTAGAAGAAGGAGAAATAACAGCACATGCTGTGCACCATCTGAGGATTTACTCCTGGTTCCTGCTGACCATTCCTGCTACTGCCTTTCCTGCTTCATTTTTTCCAGTGACATTAATAGTGGTAGAAACATTATAGGAAACAGCAGGAAAAAGGATGGGAAAAAATCTGCCTTGCTGCACACATAGCACTTGGAATGACAGAACGCGTAAATGCTCCATCCCACTGTACGGTCACTACTGTGACCTTCATTGACAGCCAGATGCGGTGGGGTAGAGCAGGAGTCACAGCAAAGTCTGGGAACATGGCATGGCACAGCTCAAAGGCTTCTCTGCATAACACACCTGCAGTGTGATGGAGTCTGCGTGCTGTGCCTTAGTGCATGCCCTGTTATTGCCACAATAGCCTGTATGGCTAGTGTTACAAGGCAGAAAATAGTTTAAAACAATCTACACTATTTAAGACAAAATTAGGATATACTTTGCTCTCAAACATTTGATTCCTACACAATCAAATTAAGCATTTTGGTGAAATACTGAGTGACATTACTTACAAATAGTGGAAAATTCGACAAATTGATTCAGTAAAATAACTGAAAAAGTCTAAATTGAAAAATGTGAAAATAAAATAATGGCATTAGAAAATTTATATATATTTAAGTATAGATATGTGTGTGTGTGTATATTTCATTGTAATGCTCTATTTCTGATTTATTCAAATAGAATACAAAAGATTTAGGGTGGGTTTTTTCATTTCCATGGGCAAGTGGAAAAGTTTTCCTTCTATTTTAACTCCAAATAATGGTTTTAAGTGTTAAGAATTTGTTTTGATCCTGTGCATTAAAAATCATTAGCAAGTTGTGTTCCATGATACATCAGCCTTATTGCCTGGGTGAGCTTCCCTGGCCTTTTACAGGAAGAAATAGCACCAATTTTGAATGGAAATTCACAGTTCTCATTTGAAAAGTTCTTAAATATGATTTTGAAAAGATAAATATTTAAATACATTAGACACTTTACTGATTTCAATAGTGCGGAATTTTTTTGTGGTTTACATTTCCGTGCATAACTGGAGAAAGTTATTTGGTGTAGACTGACTAAGTGTGGGTTTAGCACATTATTACAACAACAGCAGAACAAGTTCCTTGTTGCTCTAATCCTCTCCTGACACACAGCCTCTTCAAGCAGGCCCACAGACTGGTTCATTGTCCAGGCTGTGACATTAACTCCCAGCAGCAATGTTGTTGGGAAGCTCTGGAAATTTGAAGAGAAAAACACGGCAACATCCTCACATCTGTGATTGCCTTCTTTGCTCTTTCTTCAACATTTTTTGCTTCATTAGAATTATCTTCACCTCAGTCTGGACTTGAGCCATATCAGTTTCAAGCTGCTCCTTCGTATTAAAAAGGCTGGGGATCTACGCAGGAGAAAAAGAGAGACTTAGAGTGTCTGTCTTTGGTCTCTTACACATAGAGACCACGAATTACTATTTGTTCTTACTCTGCGAATCTCTGGATCCAAAAATATGTCTGTCTTAGCAAACTACCTGGGTGTGGAGGAGCTGCACACGTTCAGTGGCATCCAGAAGCTCCTGCTCAGCCAATTTCCTTGACCGCTCTGTCTGCTCCAGGGCTGCCCGTAGCTCCTCAACTTCAGCCTGCAACAGGTTTGCTCTGCGCTCCACCATGGCCACCTGCTCCTTCAGGTCCTCCTGTGTCCTCAGAGCATCGTCCAAGTGTATCTGGGTATCCTGTAAAAGAGACAAGAGAAATTGCAAGGNTGCTCTGCGCTCCACCATGGCCACCTGCTCCTTCAGGTCCTCCTGAGTCCTCAGAGCATTGCCCAAGTGTAGCTGCGTGTCCTAAACACAAAGAGCCAATGTTGTCCTAATGAATTTCTCGGATACTGTGCTTAAAAATGAATCCATCAGAAACGTTAGCCAAGACCTTGAGAACTCCCTGGATGCTGTGCAGGTGTTTCTGTGCCTTGGCAGCCTGGCAGCTGCATGGCTCAGCTGGACCTCGATTTCGTTCAGGTCTCTCTCCATCTTCTTCTTCAGCCTTAAGGATTCACTTCTGCCCCTGGTCTCAGCACCCAAAACACCCTGCATTGTCTCTACAGTCCTTTGATGATTCTTTTCCAACTGGCTGATCTCTTCATCTTCCTCAGCAATCTTTCTGTTGACTTCTGATTTAATCTGTGTCAGCTCTAGGCTGACACCAAGGATTTCGACCTCTTCATGCTCAAGTGGTGCTTTTAAAAGAAAAAAGATAAAAACAAACACAAAACATTTCAGAGAAAGTAATCATTATGCTGTTACTCAGTGATTTCACATAAACTCCTAAAGTTTGTGGCAATCAACCTCGCACACAGCCACTGCCCAGGAGAGAGAACAGAAAGCTGCTCAGATTGTTCTCTGCTTTTTCCAGTTATATTTAAACTAACTCACTTCTGCTTCTTCCAGAGCTAACCGCAGCTCAGATTTTTCTACTTCAGCTTGCCTTTTAGCTTTCTCAAGATCTGCGATCATTTTGCCATGTTCAGTAAGTTGTTCAGCCAGATCAGCTATTTCCTCTGTGAGATGAGAATGACATCAGCCTGCGGTAGCCAGAGAAGCAGAACTCTATGCTTTGTGACTGTGATCCACGCGTCTTTTGTATACCCGCATATATACATATGTATACACACACGTACACACGTGCATGGTCGTATATGTGTATGTATATGTATGTACCAATAAAAACAGATACAGCCAACCCACGCAGGATGATATAAGCACAGGGGCATCAGTGTGGTTTCATAGCCCCCCTCACAGACAGCCTGGAAGGTAAGGCCATCAGCATAACACTACAGGTCTTGTCATTATCTGTTCGCAGTGCATCTGTAAAATTCACTTTCACAAGCTGTATGGCCTCTTGAGGGCACCATCTTTATCTGGGGGTGGACCTAAATGCTCTTGATCTTACATCTCTGCAGCAAATAACGGAGCGCCGGGACATTTGCTTTATTAGCTTAGTCACGTTACAAACTTGCTCGACAACTTTTGGTGAGATGTTTATATTCTCCATTAAAATGGGGAGAATAGTTATGACAGAATCCTGTAACTTGGTGTACCTCGTGCAGGCAGGAGCACACTTGCAGATCGTGCCTTGTTGTGGTAGCACTGTGAACAGCTAACGGGAAACGAAAGCCAAAGTTTTCCCTTTGACTGTTTCAAGCAGATCTAAGGTTTCCTCACAGTCTTTTTTCACTTTGTAACGCTCTGTGTTCAGCGAGCATGATTCGTTAGAGAGAGCTTCCCACTCCAGCTGCCTCTCCTCATACTTCACCTTCCATTCTGCCACAATCTGAAAGACATCATGTTTCATTCCCTGCTAGTACTGAAAACGTTATTTTATTTGTGGCTATTTTCTGTACTAGACAAATATCTCAGTTTCTGAAAACAGGCCAAATTCCTATTGCCATGCTCTAGACAAGCTTATAAATGTTAGACTCAACTTGATTTCAGTACTGACTTAGGTAAGGAGCATTAGCTTGGCCTTCTAGGAAGGTTAGACTTAAAAGACACTGTGCTCACTTATCACCTTATCAAAGTTTTGCTGTTTCTTGTAAACGGCAGCTGCCAATGTGTTTGCTGTCTCAATGTCCGCTTTCAGATCCTCCACCTCCCCGTACAACTTCATCTTCTCCAAGGAGGCACACTTTGAATTCACGGTCTCTGCCTGCTGCCCTGCTTCCTGGAGACACTGAGAGAATATTTTTCCTGAAGGAATATAAATAAAACAAGCACATGATTAAAAAAAATAGTGGTTTATGTATATAATTTAATGAGTACAACACTGGAAGTCATTTTTTAAATTAAGTGTATACACAAACCCCAATAAAATAATTTAGGTTGATCTACTAAAAGTAGGTCTATGTTCTGCACAATGTACGTAACATCTGGAAGGTTCATTCCATCTTCATGCACTTGGCCTCCTCCAGCTCCTCCATGCGCTGAACAGCATCCATCTCGTATTTGGTTCTCTGCTGGGCCACCTTGCTGTTGGCCTTGAACAGGGCACCTGCAGCGCACTCTTGGCTTCCTGCTCCTCCTTCTTCCTGGAGCAAGTCACAGTCATGGCGTGCTGGCTGCAAGGCACGGGCCAGGGCGTTCTTGGCCTAAAACTTACCCATAATATCATGTATTTATGTTAGCTGTGCCCAGCAGGTGTTCCCATGACCTTGCACACTAAAAATATGGTCACTGCAGCATGAGTAGAAGACAAAGGGCCAGAGGTTTATAAGTGCTCAGGCAGCTGTCTTCAGCTGCAATGAACTTTTCTCAGCTCTATCACTAGAAAAGACCAAGAATGATGCTCTCACCTCAGCATATGCTGTAGCTTGTCTTCCCTGGGGCTATAGAAGCAAAAGAAATCACATAGATCATGGCTTTAAAGTTTAAAAGCATGTAAAAAAATTGAAAAGTGAAACCACTTTAAATGTGCCAGAGACCTCCTTAGCAAGCACAAGTGCTCACTGCACACATCCTGCCCAACAGTGATTTTATTGTGTTAGACTGTAGGCAGTAGTACTTATGAACTTCCAGAAGTGTTTTTCAAATGAACTGAGGCCCTGATACATTTTGAAGCCTTAGCATGTGCTCAGTAGTTAGCACTACCTTGATCTCTTCCTCTAGCTGCCTTTTAAGTCCTCCTGTTTGCTGTGTAATTGCCTGCCTGCTTCTGGACAGCTGCAATGTTATGGTTTCTTTTTCTTCAAGTTGACGGCATAGTTCACCTGTGACAAGAGAAGAGTTTCCAGTACCGTCCAGATTAAGCATCCTGAAAACATTAATTTATAAATAATAATCAGTAACAGATAAGTGGAATCACACAACGTTGTTTATCTATGTATATTCTTTTACCTTTCTTATTTTCCATCCTCATTGCATATATTTTTTACCATCTCATCTTTACTCTTAGAGTAATGCAGGTTTAGCAATGAAATTATGAGACAGATATAAGTTTCCTCCAACACTTTTCTATCTCCTTCAACGTTACTCCTATTCTGCTTTAATAATGAGTTTTACTGTTCATGCTGACCTCCACATACACATGCCTAACCCACAACTCTCTCAGCTTTACCTACTGAAGTGAGTAGCGCTTGGTTTCCTTATGGTTTCAAACCTTCCTTTCTTGTTTGTTATCTCTTCTAAATTTCTTCTATACTGACATCCTTTTTTAAAAGAATATTAGGGAAACTGGCAATCCTGTCTCTCGGTCTACATGTTTCTCTTCAAGTTGTATCACTCTTTCTAGCTCATTCTGTGTTTTCTTCCCGTTCCATTTTACCATATCCTCTACTAAATGTTTTGATACTCTCCACCACTTTGCACAGGTTTAGTAAATTTCTTCTGCTTTCCTACCCCTGTTATCAATGTTTACTTTCCGTATTCATCCGCTCTGGAAACTTCCTCTTCTCTGCTGTTCATCTGCTGGGTTACTGTAAGTCTCTGGTCCTGCTTGGCCTGCATAGGGAACTTTTCTCTTTTTCCCTTTTCTTCCTTTTATTCTAAATCCACTTCATAATACTTAATAATATTCTGTACTCTCTCCACAACTGATTCTATGTAGGTTTCCCTACTGTTTTCCACAGAGGCATTGGCAATATATAGCGCGGTGCGTTTGGGCACCCAGTGCTACAGGGAACCTGATTGATCGTTGCTGCTGCCTGAGGACAGAGCTACCTGTGCTCCACCAGGACTGGGTGACTGGCACACGGTATTTTGTCCTGCCCATATCTCAGCAACTCCACATCAACCCCCAAATTACAGATTAATCTTAGTGCTGCCAATGCTATTTTTGCCTTACCTATCTGTTGGGCAATTTGACTTAAGGCAGGCATCGAGGAGGCCATATAATGACCCCTTGGTGCATGATGTTTAACCTGGCCGAGAGCTGGTGTAGCACAAAGCCCAGTCAGTTTACCTATTTCATTCCTAATTTATCAAACGTTTGAAGCAGATGCTGAAAGTGCCGCAGTCCAACCCACATCTGTACTTTCGTTCAGTGGCCCAAGATCTGCAGCTATCTGTCTTACATCCTATGGTGTCATTTCTTTCAATGAAACAAGACTAGTTTGATCTGGAGTACCTCTCTGTCATGGGACGGTGGTAGTAGTCATTGCATATGCTGGCTATTACCACCTCCTCTTCTTTTTTCCATTCATATGTATTATCGCAAGAATTTTCTCCTGACTCCCATTCTAATTCTCCATCACTTCCTGCAGATCAGCAGCTCTTTTTCATTTTTGCATCCCAATCTGCTTTTTGCAAGCACCTCATTTTAGTTTCCCATTTTTTATGATCAGGTCCCTTCAGAGCTCTCCCTTGCTCTGGGAGATGCTTTTGCTGTTTTGTTTTTTTTTTTTTCTTTTTCTAAATTCACCTGATTCTCTAATTCCAGTTGTATTCCTTATTACATTTTCGAGCCACTAGATGATATTCCTTTTCTAAACACAAATTTACTCCAGAAAATTTGCTTAATTGTTTATTTTAAAATACAATTTTCATGTTGAAGCAGTATTATTTTATGCTGTCACACTGGTTCAACTGACACAAAATGCTTTAGCAGCTTCCCATAAATAGTCCTGTGATACAAGAGGTATATCCTAAAGTTTCACTTTATAAGCTTTACAATAACGGGAAGACATTTATTCTACATCACCCTCTGTCCTGTGGGTTGAAGTAATGCCTCTCTCTTTTCTTGGAGAAGCCCTTGTAGCTCATGCTGTTATCTCTAGAATTCTTAGGTCTTCTTGTAGCCCTCCAATATCGTCCTTTTCAGACTTTTCCTGAGCCATTTTAGATTTTTTCTCAAGTTTTCAATTTCATTCTAAGATTCCCCTTAAGCACTATGCACAACGACATTACAACAAACTGGTCAGATTTATAGAACCATCTTGCAAGCATAATCACTTCAAAAAGACCACTCAGAAGAAATAAAGAATTTGGTTACAGTCCGTGAGTGCCCACATGACATTCTCCATCAAAAGGTCCTGTAAATTAGCTTTTACCTGATCAGGGATGGAGATGGGAGAGTCACAGATCACAACCAGTATTTATTTGAACAACTTCTTATTAATGAAGTTGCTACAGTTATTAGCCTTGAGCTGCTACTATTAATGCCAGGCAACTTTGAACACAGCACATTCACAGCTCGCTCACACACACATTCACCCCCATCTCCACAGTAGGAGCAACACCTGGAAGGCCAACCGCAGTTCTTTGCTCAGAAGCAGCGGATCATACTGACAGGGCAATGCTTGGTCAGAAAGACCCTCAGGGGCTCCTTTTTCATCAGGCGACATGTATAATCCTGTAGTCTTTGCATATGGCAGCCACCACCCTCTTGGATGTGGTCCCAGTTATGCAACCTGCTGTGGACACTGGTGTTTGCCAGTGGCCTTGGGCTGATTTGGCAGGTCTTGGTGTTCTTAGTTTGGCAGTTCTTGTGGATTCATCAGGACCACTAGCCTCCAGAGATTACCAGATTTTGGGAGACTTTCACATGCTGTGCGCTCTTTGGTCTGCTGTTTCCTTGTAGCTATAGCTCCATCCACATACAGATGTGCCTACAGAGCTTGTTCACATAAATTCATATAGATTCACATAAAAGGGGGTTTCATGGCAGGTGTAGCCCTATGGCTCAGCTGCTAGAGCGGTATATGTCAGCACTCCATGATCTGCTATTCTGTAAAATCCCTAAAATTCAGAAGGTTAGTTTAAGCCAGTTGAGCAGCATCTTAATTTGAGATGTCTGACCTTGCAGTGAACCAGACCAAGGAGCATTCATGCTCATCACTCACACTGTTCCAAGAAGTCTGCATGGGAACAGTAACAAGCTTCACGAGGGCAGCACACATACAGATACTGGACACACAGTGAACACGTGCACTCTTGGAGGACAAAGTTCAGTTCTAACAGGTTGCTTAAATCGTGTGGGACTTCCCCAAATTCCCAGTCCCCCTGCATGGAATCAACGAGCTATGTCACATCATGCTGTGAATTATTTACCTAAGCAAGTAATGCTTGCAATTGGCATATGAACTTTGAAGTGTCACTCATTAACTTGTTTCTTTTGTTTCTAGTGTCTGTGCCTGTACCAGTGAGTCTGGAAGTAGAATGGGAACAATTAGGTGTCAGTCATGGTACATGTTAGAGGGTCACTCTGCTACTGAAGGGAAAAAACATCCCCTCAGCAGATCTTTGTGCCTTCCTTACCAGACTCTCTCTGGATCTGGGCTTTTTGTATCATCATGTCATTCGTATTTCTCTGGTTTTCCTCAAATTTGGCTTTCATATCTCTCATCTGGTCTTCCAGAGTGCGGTACTTTTTTTCCAGATTGGTCTGAAAAGACACTAAGAATGTGAAATCTGTGTATGCATGTTTGTATTGCATTCAATTCCCACCAGATAGAAATATTGCCAATTCAAGTATATTTCACTTATAAACACCTTGGACTTAGTAATGGTCTCTGTACTACTGGCCAAGTTGTCAGTCTCCATCTTCAGCCCACTCTTCTCCTCCAGCTTCTGCTTCACTCGCGGGAGGTTGTCAATCTGCTCCCCAAGCTCAGCTGTGCTGTCCACGTACCTCTTCCGCAGGGCAGCAGCCGTGGCTTCGTGCTGCAGCGTGGCCTCTGAAAGGTCACGGCACAGAATCACAGATTCACAGAACGGCAGGGGTTGGAAGGGACCTCTAGAGATCATCTAGTCCAACCCCCCTGCTAAAGCAGGTGCTCCTAGAGCAGGTTGCACAGGAACGCGTCCAGGTGGGTTTTGAATATCTCCAGAGAAGGAGAGTTCACAGCCTCTGAAATTCTGCCTCACGCTTCTTGTTAAGTCCGGCTTGAGTGGTGGTGGCTCCTCCAGCCTCTTCAAGTCTTTCACTGATTTCCTCAAGTTCATTAGCCAGCTCAACAGAATGCTTCTCTGCTTTTGCCCACACAGCTTTCTCACTCATGGTCTTCTCTACAGCTCTGCAACACAGGCCTATATAATGAGGAAATAGCCCATCAGGTATTACTAAGGGCACAGACAAGTCAATGATTAGGTTAACACGTAATTGTTATAGTTGAATACCAAGCCCACTGTTCTGGAGACTATAAGAAAAACAAAGTCTCTTTGAACTTTATTGTTTCGCCAGTGTAGGTGAAGGCTTACCAACAGGAAGAGACCTATGGATCAGCTCATACGAACTTTAGATCACAGCTCTCTGTTGTGTGGAGAAAATTATTGCAACGTGTCAAAGTAATTAGTGTGATTGGGTCAGAGATTTTATCAGTTTCTGTGGACAAGCATTATGCGTGCTACTACAGTTTAAGCAAGCAAACAGTAATGATTAGTTAGTTACATAAAGTCTCTTGCTTGCAATTCTCTGATGTTCTTTGGCAATTGAATACCCGAATTCTGTTGTTCCTTAATTTTATTTTGCATTTAGTTAAATTTAAAGTCTTTTCTGTGAAGGAAATGCTCTTTTAATAAAAATATGTACAGTCAAAAACAAATAGTAAATTTGTCACTAATTTTTTCTCTCATACCTCCTTAATTTTTCATCCAAATGTTGTTTTTCATTGTCTAGATCCACTATGGTTTTCTGGGCAAGTTTCAAGTCTCCCTCAAGCTTTCTCTCTGCTCGTTCAAGATCCATACAAACTTTTCTTTCCCGTTCTAAAGATCCTTCAACCTGTAACATAATCATAGAATCATAGAA
>VZSC01015435.1:0-34116 GCA_013398225.1 Steatornis caripensis
CAGTGTCACGTCTCTGTGTGGGACACCGAGGTTTCCCCGTGAAGCTCACACGCAGGCCCGGACCGGGCGCCTCTGCCCTTGCCCTGCCGGCGGCCGGCCCGGCACCGCCTCAGCGCTGAGCGGGCGCCTCGGCGCGGCCCGCCCGGCGCCTCCCCTCGTTTCCCGGCAACGCGCGCCGCGCCCGCCCGCCCGGCATGGCCCTCGCGAAACGCCGTAGCGCCGCGGCAGGGGCGGTGGTGGCGCGGCCGGGCCGGCGGTGAGTGCGGCGGTAGCCGGGCCTGCGCCGCCCCGGAGCCCCCGGAGCCCCCCGTGCCCCCCGTGCCCGTGCGCTGCCGTGCGAGGCCTCCACGGGGCACAGGCCGGGCTCTTCCCCGGCAGCCCCGGGGGCTGGGCCGGGGCAGGGGGGTTCTCGGCGATGCGGCCCGGCGCAGGGAATGTCACCCGGGTTTTGGTCGGGGTGGGACGGTTCTTCCGCGCCCTACGGGTTTTTCTGGGCTTTGGGGGTTGTGGGCAGGTGTAGGGGCACCCCCGGGCATGCGGGGTGCCGACGGGTTTGGCGGGAAGCCTGTGGCTGCCCACAGTTCTGTAGGGGCGTTTCGGGGTGTCGCCGGGCTTGGGGCATGCCGCCAGCTTCGGAGTGCCGCCACCTGTGGGACCTGGGTTAGGGTCGGCTCCTCGATTTGGGCAACGGCGCCCGGTGTTTCTGGTTTGCGGGGTGCTGCCAGCTTTGGGGTGCCACAGACGCGCGCTTGTGATTCAGGTAGAGCATGCGGGGGCTCTGCCGCCTGGCTGCGACCCTGCAGGCTTCGTCCCCACTGCCCTGGCAAGAGCCGGCAGGGGGGCTCAGTCCGAGCCTGCCGGTCTAGGCTGTGTTTGCTGGCCCAGCTTCTCGGCCTCCTCGCCTGCCTCCAGTCAGCTCAATTTAAGATCTGGCTTCCACCATGTTGTTCTGCCCTTTGTGCTGGCAGCTGCTCGCCATTGCCCTGAGAAGGGAGTTTAAACTGTGGCCAGGCTCAGAGCTGGGGGTCTTTGCCGGAGCTGCTGCGGTTGGTTTTGTGAATCGCACATGGGAGCGGTGAAGGGGCAGATGTGTCCCTCTCTCTGCTCTGCCCTTTCTCCGACCTCTTGGAAGCAGCATCTGCTCCAACAACAACAACAACAACAAAATCCTGGCACTGCAGCAGTGCATCTCGTAAGGTGCCGGCGTGGCCATGCTGCGCTCTCTGCCTGAGCATTCAGCCTGTTTCAGCAGCACGGGTACTGGGCCAGCGGCCCTTGGGAAGGGCATGGGGCACTCCCACCACCCTCAAGTGTTTTTAACTTGTCCTAACAGAGTTGACATCATGTTTCTCACCTTTAGAGTACTTTTAGGATAGTACACGTTGTGCTGTCTGCTCTGGTTTGGCAGTAAATTATGTGTTTCTGTTTATAGTTTGTTTTATTCCTTTTTTGATTCTCTGATGCGGATCGTTCAGGGCCATTGATCCAGGTTGGTTTTTGCTTTGTTCCTGCAGTTTCGCGCGGCAGTGCTGCAGGAGGGGTGCGGGGCAGTGCTGCGGCACTGCTGGATGCTGAGGAAAGGGGCTTTAGGAAATCCTTTCCTGAGTCTAGCTGAAGTTCAAGTGATCTACTGCCAGTGGAGTTGCCATGGCAGTTGCGTCACTTGGCAAGTTCACTAACTTTTCTTGGGTTCATGTTCATTTCTACTCTATGTGAGATTGCTGGCAAGCATTTAATCCCCACAGCCTTTGCTCCTGTTGCATCTTCCTGTTGCTCTGTGTCACAAGCGGTTTGTCAACAGCTGTCTAGTGAATGAGAGGGACCTCCAGTGACTGACGGTCAGCTGTCGGGGCAATCAGAAACAGCAGAGGTGTGTAACCTAGCATTTTGAATCTGGGTGGAACTAGCAACTTGAATTTATTCTTTTTGTCCTGGCACATGTAATATCAGCTCTGATAGCATCCTTTGCATTTTAGTGGCACCGGGAAGGGTCACGAATCTTCAGTCCCGTGGTAGGTTTTCATCTGTAAACGCTTCTGTATATTTCTACCGGCATCTGCTTTTGTCCCTATAAAGCTGACAGCTGGTCTCTGGGTCTTTTGCTTTGTAGTCAATGATATTCTTTTGTAGTCCAGTTCATGTGCGTTTCTCTCTCTCTCTCTCTCTCTGCTTTGGATAGCAGAATAATCTAATAACCTGTAAACAGAAGATTAACCAGCTGCATATTTCTGTCTTAAAGAATGCAGTGTGGGAGGGAAGGGCAGATGTGTCTCGTCAGGACATGAGTGGCAGTGCAATGCGATTGCCAGTTTTGGCAGTGTTTGGCAGTGGTGATAGCTGCGGCCCTGTGCTGGCTCAGTGCTTGTGGCTCAAACTCGATGCAAAGTTTGCCTGTGTTTCTGGTTTGTACCTTTGGCTGGAGTGGGGTCTGTGTGGTTATCTGGAATGTGGCTTAACGGCTTGTCTGCTTTGGGAAGATTTTGAGCTGTTGGATGGGTGAGACTGAGAGCAGGGTTGGTGGTTAGTTGGCTTTGGGCTCTTGTCTGATGTGGTTAGTGCAAGGACTCTGGCTATTTTTTGGCTTATCCCTGTTGTTCAATCCAGGTACATCAACCTCCAAAGGCAGCATCCTCCCCAGCAAGTTTTGTTCTAGGCGTCTGTCTGTCTTATGTCCGCTCTAGAAGTGGTGCCTGTGAAGAATGACGTCGAGAGGTGCTGGGACTGCTTTCTCGAGGAAGAACTACAGGCTGAGCACCGAGCCAGAGAAGTCCAAGGTCACAGGTATGGGCCTGCACGTGCCGTGTAAAAGCAGGATCGGGTAGTGCCCCTTGCCTCACTTGAGATCAGCTGCCTTCCAGTTTCGGTTACGTTGCTGATGTGAGGTGTGGTGGGGCTGAAACTGAGTAAGTCCCTGAACTGAAGTGAGATTTTGGGGGGACGTTCCTGTAGTGCTAAGGACACCAGAAGCTCATGTCACAGTGCCCTTTTTTTGGCACGAGCCCTGCCTCATGAGGCTGGAGAATGTCATGTTGCCTGCCTTTGTCCCTTCTGATTCGGAGAGTTTGGCTAGCTGGATGGACGGCTTCTCAAGTTCTCAGATAAATCCTTTTCTGGGAAATTTTGGTATGTGCTACGCAGTCTGTTTTCTCTTGGACTCACCAATCCAGGAGAAGCGTGCCTATGAGACCACAAATCCGGCATTTGAGGGCACTGTTGCACCCAGAAATACAGCATGCTGTATCAGTGTGACACTAGGCATTGTTTTGCACAGTGAAAGCTAAAGTGAGGCATGCATCATCAAAGAGGGCTGTGGGTTAGACGAGATGAACTGCATCTGCAAGCCTTTCTATCTCAGCATCTTCTAGTGCAGTTAAGAGACGTAGGTACTTAAAATGTCCCAGGTATGAAAAAGATATCAGTAATTGTAGTAGTGATCGGAATTTTTAATTTTTATATTTTGGAAATGTAATTGGGTCCCCACCTCCAGCTTTTGAACTTACTTTATCTGGAAGTAGTAAAGCAGGATTCCTGAGGATGTAATTCCACCTATGGGGACCAATTTATCACCTCCCGTTTACTATCATAGGGCAGCTCAAATTGGAAAGAGCCCTTGTTGCTGGGCTCCGGGGCTGCTGTGAAGTCAGTAAGATGATGAGTGACTTCTTGAAGCTGCGTTTTCCACTGTGTTGATCTGCAAATTTGAGCATCATTTTCCATAGTTACCAGTTTCTTGCTTGTAGGTGAAATTAATGTTTGAGTTGACCTTCAGTCTCCTTAAGCTTGTTTCCCTTTTGTTTTTCACAAGGGATCGTGAACAGCAGGCTGCTGAATGATTATCTGCATCGCGTCTTTACCAATGCGGATGGGAACCAGCCTGCAGCTGCTTACAGGTATCAGACTTCTTCGCTAGATGGCAAGCAATGCTGTATCAGTCCCCAGCTATACAACACTGCAGTGAAAGGAAAGATCTTTTAGTGCCACACAGTTAAAAGCACAGCAGCACTGTGTTACAGAAGTGACTCTTAGGTCTTGTCCTTTAGTGTCTGGTTTAGTTGTTTTCAATTCTCCTCCACCTTGTAGCCCAGAAACTTCTAGCTTTGGATGAGAAAACATTTCCCTTGCATTTAGCTCNATGGCTTTTTCAAATTGCAGGGCTTATCGGGAAGGATTCTTCAGAATTTTTTGTGTGAAAAACCCCATACACAAAATCACTAGGCAATATTCCTGAAATAAATAGGCAAGCAGGCGTTCACGTTACTGTTCCCTCTTTATCTGTAAGGAAGTACAAAATGCCCAGGTTTTAGGTACAGGAATGAAAAATAGATCATCAGTGCCCTGTAAACTAAGGGCAAGGCTATTACTGATGTATGGAACACCATACATTCTCAGGCTGTGGAACTGTTCGTACTTCTATTAGTAGTAGTCACCAAAGGAAAAAGAAACACGAAATTCCTATTTAGTGTCTGGTTTAGTTGTTTTCAATTCTCCTCCACCTTGTAGCCCAGAAACTTCTAGCTTTGGATGAGAAAACATTTCCCTTGCATTTAGCTCTTTTGCCAGAGGTAAGTCAGACAGGTTCAGGGCAGGTACAGAGTGTGGTGGAGCAAGGCAGGCACACGTGTAGCTGCTCCTGGTTGGCAGTGCCAGTGCTGCAGAGTGGCCGGAGTCACATTCCGTGGGCTATACTTAGTACTGCCAGCTCAAATGTGAGCTCACAGTTGCTAAAAATAGCTCTGGGCCCTCTCCACTCTTGGCGAGCTCAGCTCAGGTTATGGCAGGGGGAGGCAAAGTGGGTCATGTTACTTTGCCACAAGCTCTCCTGTCAGCATGCCTTGGAGTATTCCATCTGCCTGGGCATTTTGGTTTTCAGTATTTCTAATTTCTTTGCCTGGTGATTAATGACTTGAAAGCACAGAACTGGTAGTTTGTTGGACTGGTCTCTGTTTCTTTTTTTCCTCCCTTCCACCCTTTCCCTGGTATTGGCTATTTGGTTGAAAGCCCAGTAGCAGTCAAATAGGTCTTGAAAATAACATTTGCCATGTGAGAGCAGCTTTTATGGTATGACATCTTGTATTCGGAGGCCTACATTCCTCATAGAGGAGCTCGCTGCAGACATCTCTCTGGCTGTCTCATGCTCTTCTAACCTTCCAGAACTCCTCCTCCTTGCGAGCTGCTGATAAAGCTGCTTTGCTGAAGCCACCCTCTCTCAAGCCAACCAAAACTGATTCTTTGATTCCACTTCTGTGCACCTTCACATCCACCAGGCTTTCAAAAGGTCTCTCACCACAGTCTTAGGGAAACCCCTAGTCCTGGAGAATTGGGAAGTTGTTCCACAGATGACTTTGGAAATGGGAAGCAGAGATAGGAGTAACCAGCGACTCTCTTGGTAAAAGGAGGTCCTGCTGGAGTCTCTCAAAGACCTGTGACATGACCTGTGTTATTCCATGTATCCTTGGGGGACTTAGAAAGGGAGAGGGAATGAGGTGGGAAAGTTTGCTACTGGTATTTATTTAGCTATTTAGCGCAAAGTAACTGTAAGGTGGTTGTGACACAGTAACCAGATAGCGAAATGGTCTGTGAAACTCAGTGCAGGGAAATGCAGAGTGATGTATTGAAAGAGGAACAACCTCAATGTTGTGTATAAAATGACGGGCCCCGGGGCGATTTTTACTGTGTAGGAATGAGATTGGGGTGGAAACACTAAGTCTTTAGTAAGTCAGAAAAAGAAGGTAGGAGGTTAGGAATTGTTAGGAAGGGGGTGTAGAATAAGGAAAATCAGTACGTCACTGAATAAATTTGTGGTTTACCCTCATCTTGAGAAACATACGGTTCTGGTTTCACCAACTCCAAAAGAGTATTTCAGAGCTACAGAGGTTTTGAGGAAGGGTAAGAGCAAGTCAGATGTCTGGAGCGGCTCTTATTCAAGTAACAGCTAGGTAAACTGGCCTTGAAAAAAGAGAAGTAGGGGAGGGCAGTATGAGAAATTTCTCTGAAATAGTGGCCCAGAGTGGGTATATGAGAGGCTTCTCCTCAGTTTGAAAACAAAATGGTTTTGGCTGTTGTCAGAGAGAGGATGTTGGGCTAGCCTGACCTTTGTCTGAACTGCTGCAGCTGCTGGTGTGGTCTTTTCTTTTGTATTTCAAAATACTTGCGGAAAAAAAATGAATCCTGACTTACGCCATGTTTGTATGATGCTGACTGCAGCAAAGTCATGGTCCACAGTTGTTGGTAGTACAGCTGGTTTCTTACTGCTGCTGTACCACAGTACGATTTTCTTACTGCCACAAAGTACTCCTGAGCAGACTGAAGACTTTAAGGTCCTTTGCTAACTACTTTGCTTGTTCACGCTTGTTCAGTCCTTGGTTTGTTCATTGCCCCAACACACCGGGCAGCAAATTCCTCAGATTCATGACAAGAAACACAGATCGACAGAACTTCCCGGTTCATGTCTCACAGCACAGGACTGTGTGGACACATGTGTCTGGGCTACTACTCTTTTTAAAACTTGGAGACAGTTTTCTGAACAGCTCCTGGGCATGTTTATTCCCTAGAAAGCACCTGACGTTCCAGAACCTGCAGGAGCATCTTGACCGGTTGCTAGCAGAGGAGGATGGCTCGGAAGACAGTCGAGGTAGGAGACACTGAGTATCTGTCTGATTTGTGCTTCTGCGTGGGCTGCCTGATTGAGAGGACAAGCTGTATCATGAAAGGCAGTTCCCTGAGTGAACGTTGTTCTGCCCTCCTGTGCTCTAATTTATTGGACCTTTAAATCCTTTGTGTGAGAATCTCATCAGTCAGCCCTGGAGCAGGTGTGCTTGCAGGTGGAGGAGGCGCATTTCCAGGCAAAAATGCCTGGAAAAGTAGTTTGGGGGCAAATGTTGGAGATATTTGATACTTCACTGATAATGATATACAAAGCCATTGCTGCAACCCGCAGTGTGGAGCGCTAGCCTCAGTGGGAAATGCAGAGGCTTGTTGACAATTTTTACTGGTCTCCACTGCAGATATTCACTTCAGGCCTCAGGCTGTTGCCTGTATTCTTGCTAGTGTCCTTTTCCCTGAAGGAGTCAGGATGTGGCAGGATACAACCTGGCTCCTCTCCTAAAAAGAAGAATTTTTCTTTCTGGCTGCAATCAACATGTGATATGTCGGCCAAACATTTGGCTCAGAGTTTAGTTTGGTCTTTGAACTTTGCCAGAGTAAGTTTTTGAGGTGATGTGGAAAACTTAACGTGTGACCTGTAGTGTGGCCAGCAGGAGCAGGGCAGTGATCGTCCCCCTGTACTCAGCGCTGGTGAGGCTGCACCTCGAATACTGTGTGCAGTTTTGGGCCCCTCACTACAAGAAAGATATTGAGGCCCTGGAGCGCATCCAAAGAAGGGCAGCGAAGCTGGTGAAGGGTCAGTCTTGTGGCACAAGTCTTGTGGGGGCGGCTGGGGGNTCCAGAACCTGCAGGAGCATCTTGACCGGTTGCTAGCAGAGGAGGATGGCTCGGAAGACAGTCGAGGTAGGAGACACTGAGTATCTGTCTGATTTGTGCTTCTGCGTGGGCTGCCTGATTGAGAGGACAAGCTGTATCATGAAAGGCAGTTCCCTGAGTGAACGTTGTTCTGCCCTCCTGTGCTCTAATTTATTGGACCTTTAAATCCTTTGTGTGAGAATCTCATCAGTCAGCCCTGGAGCAGGTGTGCTTGCAGGTGGAGGAGGCGCATTTCCAGGCAAAAATGCCTGGAAAAGTAGTTTGGGGGCAAATGTTGGAGATATTTGATACTTCACTGATAATGATATACAAAGCCATTGCTGCAACCCGCAGTGTGGAGCGCTAGCCTCAGTGGGAAATGCAGAGGCTTGTTGACAATTTTTACTGGTCTCCACTGCAGATATTCACTTCAGGCCTCAGGCTGTTGCCTGTATTCTTGCTAGTGTCCTTTTCCCTGAAGGAGTCAGGATGTGGCAGGATACAACCTGGCTCCTCTCCTAAAAAGAAGAATTTTTCTTTCTGGCTGCAATCAACATGTGATATGTCGGCCAAACATTTGGCTCAGAGTTTAGTTTGGTCTTTGAACTTTGCCAGAGTAAGTTTTTGAGGTGATGTGGAAAACTTAACGTGTGACCTGTAGTGTGGCCAGCAGGAGCAGGGCAGTGATCGTCCCCCTGTACTCAGCGCTGGTGAGGCTGCACCTCGAATACTGTGTGCAGTTTTGGGCCCCTCACTACAAGAAAGATATTGAGGCCCTGGAGCGCATCCAAAGAAGGGCAGCGAAGCTGGTGAAGGGTCAGTCTTGTGGCACAAGTCTTGTGGGGGCGGCTGGGGGAGCTGGAGTTGTTTAGCCTGGAGAAAAGGAGGCTGAGGGGAGACATTATTGCTCTCTAGAACTACCTGAAAGGAGGGTGTAGCGAGGTGGGGGTTGCTCTCTTTTCCCAAGTCACAAGTGATAGGACAAGAGGAAATGGCCTCAGGTTGTGCCAGGGGAGGTTGAGATTAGATATTAGGAAAAATTTCTTCACCAAAGTGTTGTCAAGCACTGGAACAGGCTGCCCGGGGAAGTGGCTGAGCCACCACCCCGGGAGGTATTTAAGAGACGTGTAGACGTGGCGCCCAGGGACGTGCTTTAGCGGTGGCCTTGGCAGTGCTAGGTTAACGGTTGGGCTCAACGATCTTAAGGGGCTTTTCCAACCTAAACGATTCTGTGATTCTATGACATGAATGCTGCATAGCTAAGACCTTGTGTGTTTCTGTGAAAACTTCCTTTTAAATCTCAGTGGTGTCTGCTTTCCTGAGATTCTCATGGTTTAACATGGGTAACACTGTTCTAGTCTTCCTCCACTGCAGCAGAATCCAGGTGCTGTTGTAGCCTCCCTAGAGGCACTCACCAGGTGTACTGTTAAATCCTGCACAACTTTCCCTAACAGGTTTTGTGCAACTCTTCTTTCAGATCAGGTAGCTGAGGGCCGGCTTGGTCCCTCTACTGTGGTGTTGGACCACACGAGCGGTTTCGAGGGACTTCTGCTGGTTGATGATGACTTACTTGGGGTGAGTGTGGTGCTGGGTGCAGCAGAAAATGGTCTTGTGGGACTAAAAGCACTTGGGGCTTCTTGATTTGTTCTTCATAAGAGATCCCTGTCACTGGCTTTGTAGTGCGTTGTAAACGGAGTCTACCCAGAAAGATGCGGGATCCTGGAGGAAATGAGCATTCCTGGGAAAAGGTCTAGCAGTACCCTAAGTCTCAGCAAGCTCTGAGTGGAACTGCAAGGAAGTGAAGGGATTACCCTGGCCCCAGGGGCTCAGTGAAGAGCTTGGCTAAGCAGAGGAAAGGCCAGAAGCCAGCTTTCCTGTCCCTCCCTCCAGCAGACTGCCTCTTCCTTCCTTCCTTCTGGTCTTCTCTAATGGTGGAGAGGCTGAAGCTGAGGCTTTCATTTCTCCTTTGTTTCCACTAGCTCCCTGCTTGCTCCTTAGCTGATCTTCCTCATGCAGAAAATCAGCTGAAAGAATCCACCGGAATTTAATCCTTTCCCACTGTAGTAATTTCTGCGCTCCTTTGCTCCTTTCACCACTGAGCACACACAGCCCATGCTCCTGTGCTCATTCCCTTCTCAATCTGTGTATCCGTTTTTTACCTCTAGCAGAGGAGGCTGCCATGGTCTCCCCTTTCCCATTAACCACCCGCTGTAGCTAACCTTGGCTGTGCCTAGAACTTACCCTCATATTGGATCGGACTGGCTTGCCTGTGAATTCCTTGTTGCTACCTTCATCCCTTCTTCATGGTCTGTCCTGAGATTGGGAGAGTCAGGAGTTAACAGGGTTCAGTTTCTGGGGAGCATGTTACCTGCCAGTCCTGGGCTTTAGCCTGGACACCCTGAATCTATAGCTTTGTTCTGACTTGTCTAGGATTCAGACGTCTTTCCTATGTAACATTCACTTTTGTATACCTGTCTCAATTCACTGGGAACCTGTCTGTCACCACATTGCCCTTGTACTGCTGCTGTGCTGCATGCTTCACTGGAGTTTATCAAGTACAGATGAGCTGTGGGGAGGATCTGGATGGTTCCCCAGGGCCTGTGGGCTCCGAGTACAGCTGCTGGGATGGGGAAGATGTCCTGTCTCTTTCCTATGTGGTGCTTGTGAATAGCTCTCCATCTCACGTTGGTCTTGAGGGCTGGTATGGAGGGAACGGGTATGGCTGCGAAAAACTGTCTTTTGTGTGACTTTAAAGTATCTTTTTTTGTTGGTCCAGGTGATTGGCCACAGTAACTTTGGGTCCATCAGGGCCACAACATGTGTGTATAAAGGTAAGGCAATAAACCAGTGATGCTTTGGGAAAAGACCCTGGGAAGAGTGCGTAGAGAGCTACACAACTAGAGAGTTCAGGAAATCTTGAATATGTTGCAGTTCCAGATCTTCAGCCCCCTCTTCCCCAGTCCCCCCCCTCCTTTGTGTGCCACATTTATTTCTGTGGGAGCAGTGTCAGGTTCTGTCTCTCTAACAGTGAGCCAGGTGGCAGGGATTTACTGTGCAGCATCTTTTTTTCTTTCAGGGAAATGGATTTATGAGGTGCTCATCTCCTCCCAGGGACTCATGCAGATTGGCTGGTGTACTCTCAACTGCAGATTTAATCAGGAGGTAGTGTAACTGCTGCACATGGCACGGGGCTGCTCTGTGTTCCTCCACTGCTTTTTAGGTCAGTGTGGAGCATCACATTGGTGCTGTGCTCCTGCCCTGCCCGCATTTTTGTGCCTGGCACACACACTAGAAATACCAGGTCTGCTGTTTTCAAAAAATCTGTACCGGACTCTCTGGTCTGTGTTCACAGAATGGTGCACAGCGTGAAAGCCTTGCACGCTGGGTGCATTCCTGTGCTCTTGCTGCACGTAGCCACTGCTATGCATTGACTTTCAGCTGGCATCTTCTCCAGGGAATGTATGGGTCTGCAGTGCTGGCAGCCTGTCTCTTGGGATGGCCCGCAGCAGCTGGTGCTATGGGGCCTTTTCACCCAGGAGAAGCAGGCCCAGGCCAGCCCTTGTCAGGCAGCAGGCGGGATGTTTGGTGCTGGGAAGGGCTGTCAGTTGCAGAGTTTCACTAACTTGCCGCTCTGCAACACGCGAGAGGGGAGGTGCTGGGCATCCTGGGGGGCTGCTTTGACAGAACTTGGAAGTGTAGGATGCCAGTACTTTTCTTCTGACCCAAAAATGAGTAGGGAGTGATGTTATTTCTCTGAATCAAAGATCACAGGCCACTGGATTCACTCTCAGAGTGAGGGCTTTTACCAGGCAGAGCACGTGTGCTGTCAGCTGCTCTCCCTGTCTGCTGGTCTCCCCCTTGAAGCCACTCTTGCAATGAGAGGGATCCTCTATGCTTAATCTGGTCTGATCTCCTCTTTCATACTTTGGTGCAGGAAGGAGTTGGAGATACACCAGATTCATATGCATATGATGGGAACAGGGTGCGCAAGTGGAACGTGACTACTACCAACTATGGCAAAGTGAGTAGGTGTCCTACCAGGAACGGAATGTAAAGTAATGAGAAGAAAGTAAACGGCTCCTTATGCTCACTGGACTCTACTGGGCCTTGTGAAATGCCCTCAAGCTGTCCTCCCTGCTTCAGTCTGCTCTTGGAGAGGCTGTGTGCCAGCAATTGTTTGTATTTCAGGAGTACTCTGCTTTGTTTAGCAGCCCCAGCAGACTGATTCCCCCAGCGTACCGCTGCTGTTGGTCTCTGGAAGGCTCTGGTTGTCTGCAGCACGACAGAGGATGAGGCATTGTTGGGATGAATGTGCATTTGATCCTGTGCATGTTCCTAGTCCTGGAGGGAAAAAAGATCCCAATCAGTGGTTTATGTGCAGCCTCCAAAAGTGCCTGAAAATGCTATGTGAGCTGCTGTGAGAAGGAACTCTATCTTCTTCAACCCTGAATCACAAGGGATTGGTTGGGCTGCAGTTTTTTCTTGTGATGTGGGAACACCCTGGATATATGTTTAACCTTTTCTCTCCCTTTACTGCAGTCTTGGGCAGCAGGAGACATCGTCAGCTGCCTGATAGACCTTGATGAGGGCACCATTGCTTTCTGCTTGTAAGCATCTTTGCCCAGTTCCATGCTTGGTTGATGTCTGTGTGTAACATGAAGGTTTCCTCAGTGCTCAGCAAGTTGCTGATCCCTGCTTCTGACCTCTCCCCTTTAAAGTTCCTTGGTGGTTCCAGCCTTTGCTTTTCTGTTTTTTGTTCATAAACCATCTAAATGGGCTGTTGAGTCTCCTAAGTTCAGGTGAGAGCATTTGGGAGAAAGACATTCGAGCTACAAAGTGTGTGTAAAGTTTGCTACGATTTTGAAGAGGAGGGCGTCTCTCCTGATGTTTAATACTAGAGTTGGCTGAGCCACACTGATTGCTTTTGTGGTCGGTGTAGACCTTGCCTGTCCTAGATTCACAAGGAGCTGTGGAAAGGCTGGTAATGCTCCAGCCTCCAGCTCCTGTGCACAATGAGCAGAGGCCAGCCTAAATAAGAATTGTTCACTGGCCCTAAACTACAGCCTGTCACAAGTCAACTGGAATTCAAAACTGTTTCATGCTCCATGTCATCTTTTAGAGAAGAGTAGATTGAGAGCATGATGAGGGTGATATATAGGATAATGCTATTTCCACCAACCTTAAATGGATGAGGCCAAAAATGTCACCTGCCTTTAAAGCATCCTGCTGGTTAGTTATTTCATAAGGATTTGGGTTGCCCTTGAAGCTGAGTGGGCTCTGCAAGTTGTGCAGACTCTGGTGCCTTCCCGTGCTGTTCTATGAAAATGGGAGTACTGCTGTGCTTCCCGTGGCTGTTACTCAGCAAAACTGTGACGTTTGCATGTATGCCAGGTGAAGAGTGACAGGAGGCACGACTAACTGATGTGTCCGTGTTGGCAAGTTGCTGGGAGGGGAATGCAGATACCCGGATTGCCCAGTTGACCTCAAAACCCCGCTACTGTGACTAAAACCTTGTCGGTTTTCCTTCTTTCAGGAATGGCATATCTCTGGGAACTGCTTTTGATAACATCACAAGGGGCGCTGGAATGGCTTACTTCCCTGCCATCAGCCTGTCATTCAAAGAGTCTGTTGCTTTTAACTTCGGAAGCCGCCCACTCCGATATCCTTTAGGTGTGGGGAGAGGAGGTCTGAAGGGAGAAGAGCCTGTCCTGAGACCATCTTTGGAGGCTGTAGAATATACATACTTGACTGCACTTTGCTTTCTTCTGTTGGCACATGTGTGCAGAGCAGAGTCAAGGAGAGAAGAACCAGATACCCCCTCAGCTGGAGCAGAACCGCAGAGCGCACAAACATCAATGCTGGTCCCCGACACTTTCTGAAATTAGATTTGCTTTCAGCTCTGAATCAGCAGCTACTGCTGCAGCTGGGGGCTGTCCGTTCCCAGGCACTCAGATCTTGCAAAGATCTTGCTGCAGTTTTGGAAATCCTAATGCTGCTGTGCTGCTGAGCCTCTTGGCCACTGGTCTCTTCTACCTCCCACCCACACAGGATCTCTGACACGGTAGGAGCATTGCCTGCTGCTTTACTGTGCGAACACTGAGACCTGCAGCTCCTGTCAGAGCAGCCCGGGGTGTGCCTGTTGATGGCTGTAGAGGAGGCTCCTGTCGGTCTTTCTGATCAGAGCACAAGTGTGGTGTGAAATACTTGCTGCTTGCAAGATTGAGGAAGTGGGGATAAGAGCTTGTGGCTTATCATCCATTTAGAAGGCACTGTGGTTTGAACCGGGACTGGGGCGTGCGTGGGTATAAAGTGAAATAGAGACCCAGTCTTTTCCTTGCACAAACAAAAGAAGTCTTGAAAGGATCAGATTGCATTTTACCTTAACACTTGCCTACTTATCCAGTGGAAGGTTACTGCCCCTTGCAAGATCCTCCCATTGCAGACCTAGTGAAGGCTCGCAAGCTCTTAGGCTACTTGAAGAATGTGATCCATATTGGAATAGATGTGACGGTAGGCTAATGTCACTGGGTGGATCTGTGGGGCATCATGCTGGGAAATGTGGTTCTGCACTTCTCAGCACATGCTGGCAGCTCAGGTTTCCAAACACCTGAGAGTCTACATGCTTGCATGCTTTTGCATGGAGCATGCTTGTCCCTGAAGCGCTTTGGCTTGCAAAATGGGACTCCTGATAGTTCCAGGACTTCAGTTAAATCATACCGGGCTTTGTTGTTCTCAGTCCTATGAAGTTTCATTCCTAGTCTGCAAGGTCTGATGTCTGTTGGGGTCAGAACTGCCGGATTTGATTTTGCAGCCTTGAAAGAAGCTTGTCTATATCCTAAAATTTTACTGATGTCCTGGTGCAATGATGTGGTGAAATTCTGGCAGATCTGCCATGAGAACTGCTTTGGCTGTGGCAGTGTTTGCCAGAAATAATTCTTTTCTGCTAGAATGAGAGGTGATCTGTTTATGCCCAAAGCATAGGGAACACTATCTGCTGTGGTCTTGGCTTGAATGGAAGACTGTTTTACTAGTTTACCTCCTCTGCAGGGATTCCCATTTACAAATTATAGTGTACACTTGAACCCTTTTGGAAAAACAGGTTGTCACGGTGCATGCATGTGGCTGATAGTAACTGATGTCTGGACTGCACTGCAGCTCTCCAGAGGCAAGGGCCTGGTCGCTTTGCCATCCTTAACTCCCATATTCAAGTTTTTCACTGCAGTCAGGCATGGGACAGCAAACAGTCGCTGCTCCAGGCCTCCGGTTCATTCAGTTGCTGATGTATGGGTGGATTGGGCTGGATTCAAGCCATGTGTTTTTCTGGGCTTGTCATTGCAGGAGGGGAAGCTGGTGGAGAAGGACACGTCCCTGTGGCAGCTGCAGGGAGAACCCACAGTGTTGATTACACTAGCCCACATCTTCAATTATTTCTCTCCTCTCATGGTGAGTTTTGCCCACCCATTGCAAACCTCTGTGGGTGCCTGTACTGTGCTTGCAAGGGGAAGTAAACCTCAGCTTTCGCTGGGAAGTGGCTGCGCCTTGCAAGACTGTTGACCTGTCTCTGCATCTACAGTGCAAGGTGTACCTAGTGGAAGATGTGCTCATGACCTTCCTGTTGAGCATCCTTGAGCGAGGAGGGGCAGTGGAGGCCCATCCCCTTATTCAGCAGCTGCTGGATCTCATGTGGCTTCTTATGGAGGTGAGTTGCTAGGGTCCTGGTTCCTCCCCAGGGATCACGGGGAGACACTGGGCGGTGCTGAGGACAGGAGCCTTCCCTAGAAAATGCTAGTAGTGATCAGTTTCTTTCACTTCCGGGTGACAAGATCCGGGGTTTGTTTTGTGGTAGACCACCTTCTCACCTAGGTCATCTGGCTGCTGCTTCACACCTAGGGAATGAGGGTTGAATGCAGAGTAATTGGTAATGGTGATGCTGGCAATGAGCTAACAAGGCATTGCTAAACTTCTCCTGTTGCTAAAGGAACCGGTGATGTTGAATAACTTTGTGCTTCTAGGAACATCAAATTCATCAGTAGGAAATGCGTTGGTCTCTTGGATGTTGTTAATGCCTTATGTGTCTGTGGAGGTCTTAAATTAAATGCTGCCATGTGCCCTGAGAGATCGATCAGACTGTGCAGGACTGGGGTCGAAATGGGCACTGCACTCTCCCCACCTCCAACATAGCTGGGGAGAAAACTCCTACAACTTCCAGTGCCCCTTTCTGCCCAAGCTGGGGGAGATCCCTCCTTCGTGGGACACTTGTTTGAGGCAGCATTTGCTGGCCACTGGGAAGCTGCTGCTGGAGGAGTGCTGGGGTGGTTACGCAGAGCCAAGCACTGCCAGACACCTGCGTGGAGACAGCGTGTCTCTCCTTTGGGGTAACAATTAACTGATGTGGGCACTGGCCCAGCCAGCTGTCATGAAAAGTTTAATTGAAAAATTTCTTGACCCCCTCGTGCCCATGATCTTAGAAGTGAAGCTGAACACTCTGGTAGGGCTGCTGTGTTTGTGGAAGAGTTGGCTCTCATCCTGCTGGTTGGCTATGAGTTGGGCTCAAAAAGACAGCTCTTCCATTATCACATGTACACAAGAGTAACTTCTTCCCTTTCTGGGTTGGTTCTGCCAACACCGTGTGTTGGGTAGGTTCAGGGGGTTTGGGGATGGGTGACTCAGCCTGGCTAAATAGGACCTGGGACTTCGGGTTTTTGTAGATGACGTTTGGGTTGGTTTTATCAGTGCAGAAGCTTGTTTCCCTGTAGCAGTGACGGCACCAGCTTCTGCTTGGACTCCCTCCCCTGGAGTCAGAGGGACAAACACTGGGTTCAGAGCACCTGCTTTTTCAGTTCAGAAGTGAATGCTTCCTTCCAAGGCCACACTCTGGGAAGTGTAGCTGTTCCCAACTCCATGCTGTTCTTGTACAATGTGTTTCTTATTTTCTCAGGAGTATGAAGTGCACGAGTGCCTCAAGCAGCTACTGATGTCCCTGCTGCGGGCTTACAGGTTCTCCCCCATCATCCCAGACCTGGGATTACAAGTGAGTTGCACTTCTGAAACCCCAGGAATCTGTGATTAGCAAGCTTCTGTTATGTCCCCTTGCCCAAAGGTACACGATGTTTTGTATTTTGCAGTTGTTTGATCCAGAGATAACGGTTCTGTAACACTGTACATATTAGAGTGTCGTATCCTCTTCTGTAGATGGAGTCACTTTTGCTTCTCCTGTTTCTCTAGATTCACTACCTCCGGCTCACCATTGCGGTCTTGAAGCATGAGAAATCCAGGAAATACCTACTCAGCAATGTTCTGTATCCTTTGTGCATCCTCTAGTTTCAGTTCTCACTGCCCGTAATAGTGCAGCCAAGGAGACTGCAAGGACCTAGAGGTCCTGAGAGGCAGAAGCCACCCAGTCTTTGAGAGGTCATTTCTAATTTCTCAGGTCTCCTCAGTCTGCCTAATACCATTCACTACAAAGTCCTGCTTTGAGGAGAGGGAGTGGTGCCATATGGGTCACGTCATACTAACACACAGGACTTCAGTTTTGCCTGCCTGACCTCTCTTATGTCCCTAGAGCAAAAAGGCCTTCAGAGCAGTCCAGCTGCCATGCTAGCTAGCATTTGAGTGATAACAGCATGGGACTTCTCCCAGGAGAAGAGGGCTCTGGATTCTGCAAAGCTTTGAGTGGTTGTTTGGAAAGGGGGTCTCTCTGGGAACATGCCCTATAGCCTTTCCCAACATAGCTTCTGTGCTTGCTTTAACTTGGCCACAGCTTCGATGTGCTCCGTTCGGTTGTGTTCTTCTACATTAAGAGCCCGCTGCGTGTGGAGGAGGCTGGTTTGCAGGAGCTGATTCCCACCACGTGGTGGCCAAACCGCTTCACCAAGGAGGTGAGTAAGGCACATCCACTAAGAAGACTGAAGAAATTTTATGGCCTGCTGTCCCCATCATTTTCTGGCTGAGGAAGTTGGATGGCCCATGTTTCCAGCTGCATTAGCACTGGTGGACCCTGCAGATCTGAGTGAGACTTGTAGCCTCTCCCATTGAGCTGTCATCTTTATGATCCCTTAGAGGGGACGTTTGAAGTGTGTTGCTCAGGACAGGGAAGGGGCACAGTTTTCTGTGGCAACAGATTTGGAAGGGAATCTCACAGCATCTAAGGAATTACACGCTGACTTGAACATCCTCGAAATATCTCCTTACTGGTTACAAGGCCAGGGAAAGCCTGTTTAGGTCTGCTGCCAGCTGCACACCTAATGTGCCACCCTGGCACATTGTTTCAGGGAGTTTCTGCTCTCCATTTGGCAAGATGTTTTCCCCGTGCAGTGATCTCCTACTAATCAATGTCTGTCCCCCAACCAGGGCAAGGAGAGCAAGGAGGTGAAGGAGGAGAGTGCTGAGGAGAGACTGAGGCGGCGGGCATATGAAAGAGGCTGCCAGCGGCTCAAGAAACGCATTGAAGGTCTGTGAGGAAGGAGAGGAATTGCCAAGATCCCTGTACCTTTTGTGCAGCCAGCAGGACCCTTGAGCTATTTGCAACTCCCCTTCACGACGTGAATTCCGCCTGTGTTCCTGCCAGAACAGGCTGTGCTGCAGTGGCAGGGGCCAGCCATGCCGTTATTTGGTGGAGGGGTATGAGTGCTGGGACCCCACTGCACAGACCTGCAGCATCCCGCCATGGGACAGGAGCAAACCGAAATTCCCCTTTAGGGGCATTGTTTATCAGCTGTGGATGAATTTATTGCTAGATGGCAGAGGAGAAAATTCTCATAGTGATGGGATTAGCATTCTGCTGGCACCGGTTCTCCCTGGGCCCGCTCTGTTGAGGGGGCAACCTTTCTCCTGGGGTCAGGGTACTGCAGTTGGGATTAATGTGGGTAGTTGCTCTCCAGTACTTGTTTTCTCATGGCAGACCTGTGTCCTCGTTTTAGTGGTGGAAGGTCTCCAGGTTCAGATTCTGACACTGCTGCTGAACAACAAGGACAGAGGAGGGGTAAGTGCTCTGTGGTTCTTTTGCTACAGTATCTCCACATCACAGGACTTCAAGGTATGGGTTTACCTCCTGCTTTTCCCTCCTGCCAGGGTGAAGCCTCCAGGTACATCTTCCTAAACAAATTCCGCAAGTTTCTTCAGGAGAATGCTAGCAACAGAGGGGTAAGTCAGAGCACCAACCTTGCCGCAAGCATCACCCTGAGAGCTCTCTGGCACCTTCAGGCTGGGAGTTCTGCCCTTTTGGCTGGGCTGCTTCCAGCAGTACATCAACTGAGGCACAGATATGGCAGGGAGTGGGGAGGGGGGAGAAGAGCTGAGCCTACAAACCAGGCAGCTTATCCAAGTCCTATGTAGTGATTTATGGGGAAGCGGTTCTTCGAAACAGCCTTGGGTGGGAACTGAATGTCCTCATAAAACCTCTTGGGGAGCATGGCTGTGGAGTGCTCTGCCACAACTGGCCTGCTAGTTGTGGCATCCTCATCACTGCTTGAGTGGGGACTGTTCTTCTGGCCCTGATGGCTGTTGGTCTGCAGCTTTGAAAGGTAGGCATCTGCTGTTGCAGGAAACCCTTTCTTCACCTGCATCTCTGTGTTCATGATCAGCCTCATCTTTTGTGGTGGAGCATGTGGTATCCATCCTGTCTGTCAGAGCAGCTTGTTGTTTCAGTGCCCAGGACTTTCTAGAGGTGGAAACTGCTGCCTACCATCAGGGCTGGGCTCTTTCCCAGTGCTGAAAGCCAAAGATGATAGCAAGGCTGAGAACACAAAGTTTCTGCCTGCCCTGTTTGGCCACTGGGACCAAGATGCATGCTCACACCTGCCCTGATGGCTGAACTCTCATTCTTGCCCTAGAACTTGACTGTGCTGTGCCCGCCAGAGTACATGGTCTGCTTCCTACACCGGCTTATCGCTGCCCTGCGTTTCTTCTGGGATGGCCACAAGGCGAAGACCACTGCGGCACTGAGCAGTGAAGGTAAGGCCTGAAGGAGAAGCTTTGAAGGCATTTCTGTGGTTAGGACAAGGTTTGCCTCGTGGCAGTGCTCTGCAGGATGCTGGAAATTTTGTGTTTCTCATGGGTGCTTGAGCCTTCTGTCATCCTGTGTCTGTCATCCCCAGTCACCCTGGGAAATGCCTATTCCAGTTAACATCCAGACCTGAGACTTGCAAAGGAGCACCTGTNTTTGTGTTTCTCGTGGGTGCTTGAGCCTTCTGTCATCCTGTGTCTGTCATCCCCAGTCACCCTGGGAAATGCCTATTCCAGTTAACATCCAGACCTGAGACTTGCAAAGGAGCACCTGTACTGTTTGCTATTTTCTGCTGTGTGCTCTGGAGTCCAGTATTGATTATGGGTCTGTAGGAGGCCAGCTCAGTGATCCCATAGTCAGTGTTGAGGGGAAGATATTTGTCTGGCAGTGCCAGTTGCTTTCCCACCCTCAAACCCCGCCTTCCCTGTCCTGCCACGATCTACTTGGTGGGCCCCTTTCGTGCTTTAGGCTGACCGTTTCTCTAGACTCAGTAAGGGCCTTACGATCCCCATGGCACTAAGTGACAGAGCTGGAGTAGCCAGGTGGAGAGCTGCCGAGTTTTCTGATAATCCAGTTTCCCCCAGTGACTGCGACTGGGAGGAAGTGCTGGGAGGCTTGTTGTCAATGGCCATCAGTTGCTCTTGTTTCCGTGTGTATCTTATGCTTGGTTCATTGTGGAAATCACCTCTGCCTTAATGGCTTGTGCTTTTATGACAACAAAAGTTGTCAGTGAAGGTCCAGACTGGGCCCTGGGATCTGTCTTAGGAGGGCTCACATGTCTGCATGGGACTCAAAGAAACAAATCTCCTTCTCTGCTTCAGAGGCGTATGTCCCTCCTCAACTGTTCTATAATGGGAAGGTGGATTATTTTGACCTTCAGCGGCTTGGAGGTCTCCTGTCTCATCTTAAGAAGACTCTGAAAGGTAAGTGTTCTCATTTCCAATTCCTGCATCCAGATCCTGGCTGGAGTTCACTCAAGAGACATCCCAGGGAGGGAGCTGTGGGTAATGAATTGTGATTAAATTTAAGGAGAGGAGACTTGAATTTTAATGAGGTGCAAGTTACACTGAAGAAGACACCATCCCTCTTGGGTGGAGCATCCTTTAAGTTAACAGTTTCCTCTTTATATACCTGAATGGGGCCTGTGGCTGGTGGAGAGAAGGGGGTAGTCTGGGAATACCCACTGGCATGGTGCTCTTGCTGCACCACAGCTGAGGACTGGGAGCTGTGAAAGCTCTGGCTGTCAGCCAGACTCTGCTGGGTGTGAAGGATGCCCAGAATTTACTTGCTGTACCATTCCAGGCAGGCAGTAGCAGCCCTGCATACGTACCACAGCTGTATGTTTGTTTGCAGCATGCTACTCTGACAAGAGACTTTCAAAGTTTCCCTTTTGGAAGGTTTGGTAACCCCATGCTGTTCAGTTGGACTTGGTTTGTCTCTGGTTTCTGGCTAATGTGACACTTGCCTTTGGCTCAGGTATCTCTTCTCCTTCCCCAGTGTGTTTGCAAGATCAGGTCTGTTTTCCCAGTCTCAAGTTGATCCTTCGCTGTTCAAAATTAGATTACTTAACTTGAGAACCACGTCATCCCTTCCCGTCTCTTACCAAGGTCTTCCTGGCCAGCTTTAAAGACAGGGCTGTGGACTAGAGGACACATTGCTCAGGCTTTGTATAGCACAGCTGTCAGCGCAGCCTTCCTCTGGGCTGAGAATGGTTTCTGGTCTGAGTCTCAGCCCTGGTGACTTGGGGACATCTCGTGGGACAGTGTTGAGGAGCTGGAGGCTTAACAAATGGTCTCAGGCGTTGAGTTTCCTTCCCTGTGCTAGTCCAGTTTGGCCCTGGCAGTTGTCTTCTTGTTCCTCAGCTGTTCTTTGCTGCTGGTAGGAGCAGGAACAGAAATGGGTCCTGGGTGAGCAACACTCATCACTGCTCAGTCTCTGCTGTGTTAGCTAGGGCAGGCCCATTCTATGCAAAGAAGCTGGGGAGGAGATGAGCTTGTTCTGACACAGGGTCCAACTTTGCTGGCTGCTTCTCAGCTGCCGAGAAGCAGGAAGGAGGATGAGCCTAGGGCTGCCTCATGGGAAGCGAAGGGTGACCCCTGCATTGACAGCTGCTCTGGTGTTCTCTGTGCAGATGACCTGGCTGCAAAAGCCAATGTCCTGATCGACCCTGCGGAGCTGCAAGCAGTGACTATGGACGATCTCGATGAAGATGAGGAATCGGCAACATCAGCAGCACAGGTGAGCTGTGTACTGTTAGTCACCTGTGGGGCCCCACATGCCAAGGCAGCAAGCTCAGCCTCTGGCTAGAAAAGCTTTGCTTTAGAGGAAGGCAGTGTCTGGGTCAGGACTGTAACCAGTCCATGGGCAAACAGATGAACAGCTACACTTGCATGAGGGTCACTGGAGATCAGCAAGGTCCTGGATGAACCAAGTTTGAGCAGCAAAATTTTCTTTGCTCTGCTCTCTCACTGCCCACTGATCTGAGTACTCCCCCTGCCCTCCATGGCAGCTCTTGGCGCTTGCATTTGAAAGGGTGCAAGGCAACTGCAGGCATTGCAGCTTCTTGCTGTGCAAATCTGCTGTTTGTACCTGGCATGTGCCCTTAGAGGAAGGAATATCCATTTGTTAACCTGTCACTGCTGGCCCTGCCACGGTAGGAAGGGTATCTGCTCACCTTCCAGGGGCCATTGTGCATTGGTACCAACATTTATGCAGGGCCAAGGGAAGAATAGCAGGCAGCCAAACAGCTAGAACTGTTTCTCCCTGAATTTCTTTTCAGTCCCAACGTCCCTCTGCTGCCCTGGCCATTGGTGGAGCTCTTGCCAGACCAGGCTGGCTCAGCTCCCCCACCCTGGGCCGTGCCAACCGCTTCCTCAGCACGGCAGCTGTCAGTCTCATGAACCCACGGCGGCCCCTTGGCGCCCTGGAGAAGATCAAAGTGCGCACATTAAGTGTGGAGCAGCGGACAGAGGAGGACAGTGAGTACTTCTGCTGTTTGCTAGTGTGGCTCAGGTAGTCCCTGGGAGAATGGAGTCTTCCAGCTCCCAGTACTCTCAAGAGGAATGCAATCTATTTACTGCCAGCATTGCTCCTTCCTGTTCTCAGGGTATGCTGACACCCACAGGTCCACAGTTAACCACTTTGCCGTTCCGAACATGACACTGGTGATGCTGTCGCTCTGTGCATGTAAGGAGATGCTGCTTTGGTCCCTGCAAGTGCAGCGAGACTTTGCAGGGAGGTAGTTCGGAGGCAGCTGTAGCCACGCTTGCTATGAACACAGATGAGCCACAGAATGACGTGTGCAGTAGCAGCACCATTGCTGTTGGGTTGTGCCAGGCAGGCCTCTGAAGCATGTACAGGGCTTGAGGAGGTGGGGCTTGCGTGGCCTGGGTCTGTTTGAACAGAACTCGCAGGTCAACCTGATGCAGACACTGAAATGGGGATGGTGTGTTTGTGTATCTAGTGAATGACATGGGCTGGGAAGGAGCACTGTATTACAGAGGTACAGCAGGGCTTTGGCTTCAGAGGTGCCAAAATGCCTTGCTGAGAACTTCTCTCCTGACTCGGGGATGCATTGCAGTTGAAGGCAGCCATGGAAACGAAGGGCTCTTACTGGGCAGACCCCCAGAGGAGCCGGACCAGCCCATCACAGAAAACTCCCTCCTGGAAATCCTGGATGGGATAGTGATGATGTACAACCTCAGCGTCCACCAGCAGCTTGGGAAGGTAAGTGGCACATGCTGTGCGGGAATCCAGTCCCCAGCCTCCATGCTTCTACACTGACTCTCTGTTTTCTGGTTATTTAGTGACTGTGTGTGCCCTTTCCTTCTCCTCCCAATCCCCTTGGGGGATCTGGTTGCATGCTTATGTGTCTAGGGAAAAAAATACCCTCATTTATTGTTGAAATCTGCGTGGTTTTCAGATGGTTGGTGTGTCAGATGATGTGAATGAGTACGCCATGGCACTGAAAGACACAGAGGAAAAAATCAGCCGCTGCCCCAAGAGGGTAAGTGTCTCTGGACTCCCAGCTTCCTTTTCTGGTAGATCCTCAGTATCTGGCAGAAAGGATGAAGCACAGTGGGTGATTTCTAGCCTTGGAGCAGCCAGTGTCTTGGATGGGATAGTAACCCATGGCTGGAGCTGGCAGCCGCGTTTCATACTGTGCCAACCCATTGTGCCACTGCCTCAAGGAACAGAGAGACTGAAGCAACTGCTTCGGCTTCTCCCAGGCAAGCCGTGGCAGTTTGCAAACCTCCGTGTGCTGCGGACACCTCGGAGCCTGTCTTCTGGGGTGGGGACCCTCCGGTGCTGGACTGGTGACACATCTGTCCTATTCCAGCTGCTGGAGACTGAGTGTATCTGATGATGGATTACAAAAGTATCTGACAGTAGTTGACACTAAAGCTGCTGCCTGCACAGGGCCAGTGTCTGCATCAGGCCTTGTGGGCTGCAGCTGAGACTAGTAAATAGTCTTTATAGCACTGACTCCCGCACCCTCTGCAGAAAGGCTGTGGACCCCTTTTCCTCCTGCCAGTACTCCCTGGCTATCCCCAAGGTGGTGTTTGCTTTTGCATTGTTTGTCCAGCTCTGAAAAAGGATGCTATAAATGGCAGTGACATGTGCCCTCACATCTCTGCACTCTTTTTCAGAGAAGAGACATCCACGAGGAACTGCTGAAGAGCCAAAAGGTCTTCTCTGAGAAGCTCAATCACCTAAGCCGACGCCTCGCCTGGATAAATGTCACCATTTATTCAAAGGTAGGCAGGAGCATAATATGAGCAGCTCAGAGGAGACCAAGCAAGTGAGCCTCTGTATTTGTGCTGCTCGGCTCACATGTCGGCACAAGTGTCATTTTCCCTGGTGTTGGAGCAATGCCAGTGACCTGTGGGGCTTGTTTTTCCCTTGGGCATCGGAGACTCCTTCCTAGGCCTGTACTGTCCCAGTAATGTTTGTTAGGACACAGCCCAGTCTGTTCCGAGCTGTGCGTGGCTCTGTAGGCTTTCTCTTGGGTTACCATGCCTCTGCACTGTGGACAGAAAGGTGCAGGTCAAAGGGAGGGGCAGTTCTCAGGGCTTGTCTAGAGGACATTTCCCTGAGCCGTGCTGTGTGTCACAGGGAAGTTCAGTAGTGCTGCTCTTCCTGAAATCCGCAGGATCCAAGCCTAGGTGTTTTTGTTCAGGTGTTCTCCCCTTCGCTTGGTTCCCACGTAGAGTGAGCGCATTCTGCATTTAGTAACGCAGCAACTGTTTGCACAGGTTGTCCCTTTTTCCCTGTGTTCACTGTTTTCCAGGATAAAGTCTTTGGTCTGTTTTCTCAAGAGCAGTTTTGATGCTACGCTCTGCTGATCTCTGCTTACTGCCTTCCCTTCCGCATTGGCTCGCCCCATCTCTGTTTTTCGCTTTTTTGTCCTGGGGAAGAAGACACGTTTCCCTGAAAATGTAGCAGCAAGATGCATCCCAGGATGTAAACAGAGAGGGGAAGAGTAGTAGTTCCTATGAATACGTGTGGAAGAGCTGCAGTGGCTGATCCTGACTCCTGCACTCTTTGCTCGTCCCCTCCTTCACTCCCAGAGCAGGACTGCGAGCCACAGTGCTGCGCTGCAGGAGCCGCCCAGCTGCATCAGCATAGCCCGTGCTTGCCAGAAAATAAACCTTTCCTCCCAGACTGCTCTTGGAAGGCTGAGGGGCGTTACCGGTGTGCATTGCAGGGGTTGCTGTGATGGCCCGTGCAGAAACACCATTCGAGTGTCTAGATGATCTATTGTCACATTAAACGCAGGTTCGACCTCCCATCAGGAGGGCAGTGTCACCTTTCCAGATGAATCAGCAGCATCTGGGAGTGAAGGTTACAGCCTTCCCTGCTGGTGTTCCTGCCTTGCTGGAGCAAGGCTCCTAGCTGGCTCGGGCTGTGAAAGGTGCCCCAGGAGCCGAGTGAGCTTGCTCTGGAGAGGAGCGTGGCTGCGTGGAGGAGCTTGTGTGTACTGCCTGTACCTTCAGGGCTCCATCACACAGCCGTCGCAGGTGCCTGCTGTTTCCCAATGGAGACGCAGCGGGCTCCTGCGTCCCTGGGACTTGTGTGCAATGGAGGGACAAATCTGTATGAGCGTTGCAGGAACTGCTGGTGCTGATGGAGAGAAAGAGAGTGGTTCTGTCTAGAGGTGAAGTCCTGCTCTGTGCAGAGGTGTCGGAGCACAGGAGAGGCTGCTCTTCCCTCATGGGAATTAGTTGCTAGTTTATTTGGAGCTGAGGGATCAAGGTTAGACGAAAGGGAGCGCTACAGCTTAGAAACACTCTTAGCGTTTTTAACAGCACTTAAAGTAGGTAATCCTGCCTTCAAAACATCCCTGAGGGAAGACCATTTCAGCTAATTTTATTACAACGCTGTATTTATCCATCACACTGTGGGTAATCAAATCTTTGTATCCTCTTGGTATAGGCTTTCTTCTAGGTTGGCAATACCTGAGACGACGTTCAGAGGTTATCAAGTCTTAATAAAACCAAACGCAACTTTCTTTACCTGCATATTTTCTGCACAATTGCTTTTTATCCTCAAAGCAACAGTTGAACTGAGATGCATTGGTGTCAAGATAAAGATGTCTTTTAGTCGACTTAGTTGATTTACACTAGTTCAGTCTAATTTACAGAACAAACTCACATAGATCTCCCAAAGATGGTAGCTACGTACTTTAGAAAAGCCACTAAGCAAATGAAATCACTTATCTGCACATCTGATTTTAATTTTAATTAGAAGTGTAACCCTCCTCCATCTGTTCTTATGCAAATTGCTATTACTTATGATATTTCTAGGCATTGCAGAATATGAAATAATGTTTCCTTTTTCTCTAGCTTTGTTGGTGCTGATTTTTATAGCTTAAAGTTATGTAGATGCTCTTAGATTTCCTGGTTTTAATTTAGGACTCCTTGAGTTTTGCTTAGAGAAGCAAGAGGCTGATGATGTTCCTCAGGACAGTAAATCTGGTTGAACGGCTGGCACAGAACTGAAAGGCTGTGGCCACCTGTTGCAAAGATCTGAGTTGGTATGAGCTTTCTGCCTGTTCCCATTTAATTCCTACAAAGGCCCAGCTTTCTTTCCAGCAGATTTATGCTGGGTATGCTAGTGCCTGCCTTCCTTCAGCCGGTGTGCTTGAAATAAAAACTAGCATGCCTTTTTTTGTGATCAGCCCGGTGTGGTCAGATGTGCCGTACCAAGGAGTAGTTGTTGGAGGGTTTCAAGACTCAGTGAGACAAAGCCACAGATGATCTCATGTTACATTGGTGATGGTCATGCTCTGAGCCTGAGGTTGGTGTGCAGGTCTCTGATTGTTCCTTCCATCTGATGCTTCTGTGGCTCTATGAAAAGACCAAATGGCGCAGATCTGGTTAATGTATTGAGAGCAGTGGTCTGAGGAACGTCTCAGACATGGAGGTGTTTCTGAGGTCTAAGCGTGGTGCTGACTGTTGTGTTTCTCCAAAGAGAAGCTGGAGAAAACTGGATGGGGATTGTTGTGTTCTCTCTGGCCAGGAGAAGATGCAGGATGTATATTGGCTGCTGCGAGTGTGCATCCGCACCATTGAGCATGGCGACAGGACGGGCTCGCTTTTCGCTTTCATGCCAGAGTTCTACCTCAGCGTGGCTATGAACAGCTACAGCGCACTCAAGAACTACTTCAGCCCTGTAAACAGCATGGAGGAACTTCCAGGTAAGGGGATGGGGAGCCCTTGTATGGCCTGATAAAGTCTAAATAAAGCCATATCCTTATGGTAAACTAGTGGTAGTTGGGCATCATGCCTTCTGTGTCCTTTTCTGGTTGTGAGGTGCCGCAACGGTGTGTTGTCTGTGTGCTGTGGGGCAGGCGCTGAGTGCTCTTCCTTGAGTAAGTACCCACTGGTGAGCTGTGGCTGTTGCCGTGCTCAGGCAGGGAGCCCATGCCTTGCCCGAAGCTGTTGCAGTGTTGGCTGTAGTGAAAATCACTGGCAGTTAGGGAATTCGTTTTCAAGGAGGCACCAGGAATGGGCTGGGATGCTGGAAGACGTGATTGCTGTGGCGATGCATGCCACTGCCTGCTGGTCCCTGTGTGGGAGGAGATGTGCCATGAGTGCAGAAGGTGGGACTGCTTTCGAATCCCCCTGGGATTTGGGTACGTTCTTACGGAGATGACCACACACTTGACGCCAAGAGTCTGTGTTTAGGTGGATTCTCTCTGTGCACATTCTGTGCTTTTTGTGGCTAAGTGATCCCAGCAAGCTCTTAGCAAATTGTTCTGTGCTTTCCAGAGCCTGCAAAGGTAAGAGGAGCTTCTGTTCCCACCAATAAGGCATCGCTACAGTGTTCACATCCATTAAGTGGGAGCTGTGCCTGCTGTTCAGGGAGCAGCAGAATTAAGTGGTAGCAGATTTCTTCAGGGTCTGCAGCCTGGACATGGCTTTTCTGCGTAGATCTAGGATGTTATTTGTGTTGCTCAGTTTCTTCTGCACTAGGCATCCCTCCCTCGCCATCTGATTTGGTGGCATGGTTTTGTCTTTCTCAATGTAACTGTTTTAGACTCTGCAGACTGAGGTGAGCATCTCTGTTGGAGATGAATGTGCTTTTCCAGCTGTCTGTTTTGACAACTAGACAAAACTGCAAAGTTAGCTGTAGCAGGAATAAATCCCGTGGTGTGTGTTGTGTCCATAGGATTGCTGGGACCAGAGGGCTGCCCATCAGGCCGTTGGTGTGACCCCTACCTCCTTCTTCTCTTTGCAGGCTACGAAGAGACCCTGATGCGCCTTGCTGCCATCTTGGCCAAGCACTTCGCTGACTCGAGGATCGTGGGCACAGGTAAAGCTGCTGTCCCCTGCTTTGGGGTGATATATTGCACATCTGGCAGGTCCCACTGCCGATGGCTCACCAGACTTGTGCTGGGATCCATTTGCTGAATCCATTGAGTGCTTTATGCCTCTACGCATAAAGAGGAGCTGGGCACTGCCCTTGTCTGGTGTGTCCTGCTTATTCCAGGGTTAGATACATGACCTGGGATACCCTTTTGAGAGCAGGACTCATGTTCCAGCTACTTGCACGTCAAATCTGGGATTACTTCTTAGCTGCTTGAGCGTAGGCACGCTCTCCACATCAGCTGGGACAGCAAACCTCTGTAAGAGAGGGCTGGTCCCTCCTAGCCCTGTTGTTCAGGTGCTCCCCGGCATGCTGCGTGTCCCTGGGTGCCTGGCTTAGCCCCTTCTTTTTCCTCCACAGACATCAGGGACTCCCTGATGCAGGCATTAGCCAGCTATGTCTGCTACCCCCACTCGCTGCGTGCTGTAGAGAGGATCCCCGAAGAGCAGTAAGTGCTGCCCTGTGTGTTCCGGGGGAGCCGGGGCAGGGCTGGGGTGCTGGCAAGGCTGCGTGGGGGAGCAGGCGGGCCTAGGGTCCACGAGCTGTAACAGGATGCTGGAGTTGGTTTGGGGAGCTTCACTTCACCCTTATACCAGTGGTTTTGCTCTGTCCCAGCTCCGTGGGTCCTGCCATGGGTGCTGTTTAATCCCCGGTCCCCAAACCCTTTGTGGCTGACCTATGTCCTCGTCTGGCAGGCGAATCTCCATGATGAAGAACCTCCTAGCTCCCTATGAGCAGCGACCTTGGGCACAGACCAACTGGATCCTCGTCAGGTTGTGGCGGGTGAGCGTCCTGCGTCCCTGCCCCTCTCACCATCTGGGGCTGGGTGGACACTGAGTATTTCGCTTCCCAGTAGCAGCAAAACCCAGCTGGTTTCCAGCCTCTGAGATCTTTCCTTATCTCTTTTACCAGGGCTGTGGCTTCGGGTACAGATACACACGGCTCCCACACCTGCTGAAAACCAAGCCTGAGGATGCCAGCCTCCCGAGCCTGCAGAGTGAGTGGGGCAGAGAGCATTGGCACTTGGGATTATGACGGGTGGTGAGGGAGGACCAGCCTCTTCCCTAGCAGCCATCTCTACTATGGGCCAGGCCAGCTGGTGAGATGGCTGCTGAATCACGGAATTGCAGCATAGCAGGAGTTGGAAGGGCCCTCTGGAGATGCTCCAGCCCAACCCCCTGCTAAAGCAGGTGCTCCCAGAGCAGGGTGCACAGGAACACATCCAGGTGGGTTTTGAATCTCCCCAGAGAAGGAGACCCCACAGCCTCTCTGGGCAGCCTGTTCCTGAAGTCAGAGGATCCTGGCTTAATATCCAGGCCTGATCTTTGCAGCCAGCATTTCCTTTCCTGGACATCCCCAGTCTCTCTGCACTGGCCGGTGACTCTTCTGTGCGCTGGGTGGTGGGTTAGATCCATCACGAGAAGGGATTCTGCCCTTCAAGGGAGATGTGAGAGGCCCTCACCAGAGCTTCACCCCAAAATGTAAGCCTGGGAGAAGGCTCTCTAATGTCTGCAGCAAGCAGCTGCTGTGGGAAGGAGCTGGCGAGTATGCCAAGCAGTAGGTACCCCCTGAGAGGCAGTGGGTGCCTGAGGAGGCAGGGAGCTGGACAAGTTTGCAAGCAGGGAGTCTTTTAATCTCGCATCTCAGAGCCTGGCCTGCCTTTGGCACAGCAGTTTGATTCTCAGCACTGTCACCAAACTGAGGGGTTCCTCGGCTCTGCTGCGACTGAGAAGGACGTGGGGAGGAGGAGGTACATTTCTTGAGCTGAAGAACACATCTCCAGCTTCACACTTGCAGGGTCTGGGACTGTCTGATTACATTCCTGATCCCCCTCTGCTGTGGGAAAGGCTTTGTGCCAGACCTTGCTTCTGGAGAGCTGCCTGGGGTTGGGGGAAGGAGGGTGCTGCAGCCTGACATGGGCAGGCAGCATGTGAAGGTGTGTGCTAATCCCCGTCTGGGGGGAGAGCTGCCTGTCTCTGTTTTAACAACACTCTTGTTCTCTTTCTCTCTCCTGCCCATGGGTGCCCAGGAGATCTCTCTGTTGCTAGTTTCCAGAGTAAGTTTGTTGTGTGACCCTCTCTTGTCCAGTGAAGTAGCTTTAGAGAGCTCCCTCCTTCCCCTCTTCTGTCCAGAGAGATCCTTCTTTGGGAGGCAGATGGCTTCACACAGTGATTGCTTTTCTCAGTTACGTCGCTGGGAGATGCCAGGGGGTCTGGTGCCCAGGTGGCAGTCTCTGAGGCTGCATCACGGACTCGCTCTTGCGCCTGTTTTATCAGCATTACTTCTGGGGTCAGAGCCCTGCTGCAGCCTTCTCATCCTTGGAGGACAATGGGGAAGCCCTGGTACACATACAGGAGGGACCTCATGGCTGTCCCCTCACCCTCCTATTGCACAAGCAAGCCCACGAGTCCCGTGGGGCAGTGACCAAGCTCCCCCGATCCGGGGAGCTCTGGGGCTGGAGCAAAGTTCCTCAGCTTTCAAGGCCTCTGTCCATCCATCTCCAGATGGCTCCGCACAGTCTGAGCCTGGAGCAGGCTGGGCTGGCTACTGGGGACTCACTCCTGGGATTGCTATTTTAAGGCGCAACCAAATCAATAATGAATGCTGATTTAATTGGAGGGACATGGGACTCAGAGGTGTCCTTGAGATGCTGCCCGGGGAAGGAGGAGGAGGCTACCCCCCCGCCTTCCCACCCATCAGTCTCCACCTTGTTGCAATTTGAGCATTGGCAGGGACAACGCGACAAACTGCTGAGCTGGAAGAAATCCTTGTTTGTCTGGGTTGGCTTCTACGGCCCAGTCTGAAGGCAGCTTGGGCAAATGCTTCTTCTGTGGTGCTCCAGCCTTGTCCTGCTTTGGGGGTGCTTCCTTGGAGGAGTCTGCAGGGGTGGCAAAGGTGTGCTGGCGCTGCCTTGCAATATCCATGAAACACGCAGAGCACAGACCACCTGGGCTCCTATGCTGCCTTTTGCCCATGCTTGCCAATGGTGAGCACGGAGGTGGCTGCCACGGTTAGCCCAGGGAGGGGGAGAGGCTCAGAAAGGCAGTGTGTGTTCCTGCTTGCTCCCTGAGTAGTTCCTTAGCCCCGCTGGCACCAAACAGTTCTCGTGCAGGCAGCTCTCTGCCTCCAGCTTGGCTCCTGTGAGCAGTCGCGGGCTCTGTTCAGAGGCAGGGGCAGTTCTGGTCGGCCGCTGCTGTAGGAACTTGTTTTGCTTTCATCCTGGCTTGTAGGCGAGGCCGGGTGCTGTTACATCATGCACACGGGGAGCAGTGGCAGTGGCCCTGTGCCAGGCCCAGCCTGTCTTGTTTTTAGCGAGCAGCAGGGTGGGTTCAGGTTGCAGTACAGGACTTGTCTGCCCCAGGCCTTCTGCCCACGCATGCATCAAGCGGTGGAGGGTGGGCGGATGGGACCATGAGATCATCTAGCTGAGCTGTTGTGCAGTGTGGGCCAGAGAATTTGCATGTGTCCCCTTCCCAACTCCAACAAATTGCCTAAGCTAAAGAGGTCCTCACTCTCAGAAATAAATCCGTCGCTTTTTCCTCATGGGTATGTACCTAACCTCATCTCCTGTCTTCCACTGCTGCTGCTCTGCCTTTCTCTGCTGGGTTAAACTCTGTGCATTACAACATTTTATTCTTCAGAATTGCTTCTGCACCAGGGTAAACTCACTTCTTGGTCCTTTCTAATGGTGAAAAGAAAGTGCGGCCTCTGTTGTCTTATTCAGGAAGGGGTTTTGCTATTCTGTGAGCTCCTGAGTTTACCCTCCCCGTGTTTTTAGCAGCCCCAGAGCTTCCAGTTTCATGCTGGTTAGAATGCCTCCCCGATCTGCCAGTCACGGAGCCAAGACTTGCATTAGCCTGTTTGCCAGCGCTTTGCTCTGGAGGTGTGTGTGAGCCCCAGGCGCGCGCTGGGTCATCGTGGTGCCTTGCGCTCGACCTTATTGGGATCTCATCCCCTGAATGCAGCTTGCTTTCCTTCTGCCTCGCCCCGCAACGTTCCCTTTGGTCCTCTCTAAATACATCTTTGAACGGCGCAGTTTACCCGTGACATGGATCACTGCGTCCCCAGCTTACCTTTTTCGCTGCTGTTCCATCAGTCGGACAGCCGCAGCCATTGAGCGGCAGCTGTGTCACATTAACACCTGGATCTTTTTGAAAACTCAGGTTAGCGTTGGGTGGAACTGCTTTGCTTCTGAATCTCGTCCATTTGGGGCTTTCCTCCTCTGTGCTCCCAGCTCTACTTTAAATGCTGCAGCATCCAGAGCCTGCCTTGGGCTGCCGACCAAGAAGTCTCACAAATAGCCCTGTTATAAATCTTCCTGGGTCATTAGCAAACTATAAAGTACATAATTATCTTCCTGTGATGGTACATGACCCTGCTTCTTTACAATTATCTAGTAGGAGCACTTATTGAAGGCTTCCACTTTGTCTGCTTTATTAATTTTTAACTCTATCTATTAATGGGCCTCTGCTACTCTTAGACTTTCTCCCACTGCTACTTTTTTAATAATCCTAGAATTTTTTCCTATAGCTGAAGAAACTTTCCACGTAGCATGATTAGTTGTGAATGTTTCTTTTTTGTCTTCTCCTTCTGTTACTCGCTTTTCTTCTTGTTTCCATCCACCACTGGCTATGTTTGATTATGTTTGCTTTACCTTTTATATTTTAACTTACGCCTATGCTTCATCCTGGTCTCAGTGAAGCTGGGGCTTTCTGGCTGCCTAATAAGCTTCTTAAAGAACTCTGTGTTTTTATTCACTATTTTCCCCCCACCTAGATTTTTTTTTTTTTTTGCCCCTCCAACTATTTTGCTTACATTTTTGTGGAGAAGTTTCTGTTGTGGAAACATCAGATGTATCTATAACCACCTGGAGCCACGCTCTGTTGCCCACATTAAATGTATTGAGGTCATCATTTCTGGCCTTGGAAACCACTGATTTCTGTTCCAATGACTGATCTTTATCAGTCATAATGAAGCCTAAGCCAAGATTGAGTGGCTTTTGTATTAAGGAATTAGAAGTTTTGGAAACACTAATGACGTACTGTTGCCAAGATCAAGAACGTAACCACATCAGTGAGTATCCACAGGCTCCCTATGAAATGCCACCCCTGTCTGAAATGGCACACGTAAGGGCTGTGTCATTAGCCAGGAGGGCAGTGGTCACTGGGATGTGAGGGACGTGGGTGGAAATGCCTCTGCAAAGGTGAACATCTTGGAAATGAAGATGAACACAGCTCCAGGGCTAGGTTTCTAGATACCAGTAATGACTGCCCCATGGAGAACCTGATCTGGGAACTCATGCAAGGGGCAAAGCCGCTTTTGCTGTAGCCCAGGGCTGGTTCCTTATGTTGCTTTCAGAGAGCAGCAGTGATCACAGCATCTTTAGATTCAGAATCCTCTTAGGAGCAACAAAAGCCAAGGAAGTCCACTGTTTCCCAGTGTTAGCTTAAAACCTTAAAAAACCCCTATGTAACCGTGGAGAAGTTTGACGAGACGCACCACTTTTTAATGCATTTATAGACTGGCACAGTCTTTGCCAGCAGCAGGGAAAGCATTTCATAGAATCATCATAGAATGGTAGGGGTTGGAAGGGACCTCTAGAGATCATCTAGTCCAACCCCCCTGCTAAAGCAGGTTAGCCTAGAGCAGGTTGCACAGGAATGCATCCAGGCGGGTTTTGAATATCTCCAGAGAAGGAGACTCCACAACCTCTCTGGGCAGCCTGTTCCAGTGCTCTGTCACCCTCACAGTAAAGAAGTTCCTCCTCATGTTCAGGTGGAACT